>VUQS01028438.1:0-29672 GCA_015108495.1 Heterochromis multidens | reverse complement strand
TAGGAACGATTTGTACCTTGGACGTTTACGTTTCGTCCTTCAGTGGTGCATTGTGGGCAATGAAGTCCGACAAGGGTGCATTCAAGACAACGAATGCATCCTTGTCAAAACATGTTGAAAAGTTACGCAAATAGAGAGAATATATAAATATACAAATAAAACACAGTTAAAATTCTGAAGCTGCGGCGGGCCCTAAACTTTAGAGGTCAAGGCTGGTTTGATTCAGACAGCATCACCCTCTGGAGACAGTCTCCACAGCAAAGGAAACCCCTGTTATTATTCTGTTGCTCATCTACAATCGCCATCAGCTTCTAGGATGGCACCAGCGAGGATCTCCATGTGTAAACCAACACTGAATTAAACGATCGAGGGTTTACGGTTTCACGGCTGATGCTGATCAGTGTGCATTAGTGGAGAGTGGCCCCTATTGATCCTTACTTTGGAAAATACTGTTGGAAAGAACCCTATGCAATGGATCCTCTAAATACTTTAGGGATGGATGTTTTTCTTGCACTTAGGCTGCATGTCTGAGAGGATCAGACATGTAAGATGAGTGCTTTAGTAACTTGATTTTTTTGTTTTTTTTGAGGAAGATAAAAACAGACCAACAACAGAAGGGCTCATAAAAGTGCAGTAAAATCAGTGATCCTGGATTTAACTTCACTGACATGCTTTGTCTTTTTAACTCTGATATTTTCAATAATATATTGAAACCATTACAGGTTAGTATGTTAATCCTTTTGTAATGCTTCTAAAATGATTTAAAGTACTGTGTCAAGGTTTAAACATTACAGTATTGTTGAATGGTAAAGTAGTTGTCAGTGAAGATGGAGTTGCAGGGCACAAAGAACATTACATTTCTAATGGATTACCAAGGACCAAAATCAATTCATTCCAAGATGGAAATAAACTTTTTTTTTTTTTTTTTTAATCCACAACACAATTGTACACCTGAAGAAACTAACAGCAATATTGCATATATGATTTCACAAGAAAAACAAAACTGAACCATGAAAAACTACTTAATCTCTAAGTTCTGGTTTCCTGTGATCTTCAGCACACGTATTCTAATGTTGAGCAGGCAGGTGGCGCTTTATTTCAACTTTTTATTAGTGAATTCACAAGAAAAAAAACAGTTTCACAGCTCCGGTCCTCTAGTAAGAGTGCATAAGAATGCTTTCTTCTCTAATTACAGACATGATTCAAAGAAAAGAGATTTGATTCATTCTCCTTTGTGCTGTCTCTTTGTGAAAGAAAGCATGTGATACAGTCTGTGCTCATGTGTTTTTTTTAAAAGATGAAAGGTTTCAACCTCCATGAAAAGCAGGAAGTTCGTGTGATTTTGACATTAAAAAGAACAAAAAATATTAATGCTTTATGGTAGATTTTATAGGAGTATGTTGGAAAACTCTCACTTTTTTCTTCATAATGACACATTTCTCCAAGCCCCTTCCCATACAGTTTGCTTTTCCATTGCTAGCAATTTATTTTAGCACTTCTTTTTACTACCACAAGCAGAGAAGGGTCAGAAAGACAAACTGAATTTAACTTTGAAACACATTTATGAATTCAAAGTTACAGGATCTCTTTAAAGGAGAGAACATCCTGATGCAGGAACATAAAGCAACATACAAAAGACTGCCATTATAAAGACACCCAGACTCAAAGTCTCAGACAGTGAATTGTTCCTGTGTCTGGCACAGCTCAAGTGATAAAGGTCCATTATTTCCTGCTGGCTCAGAGGACCTATAGCCCCACAGTGCTGACAGCTGGGCCTACATTCTGTCCGAGTGTCTGCGCTGGGTTTGTCTGTGCAGCTTTGTTCTGGCCTTCTGCCGATGGGTTTGACATGCCGGACTGTCCTTCTTGATCCAGACCCACCAGCCTGCTGCTGACCTCCCACAGCCTACAAGCTGCCTCATCGTCCAGGGCCTGGGGCGCTGGTTCCTTTTCAGTCATCACGTCATAGTACCGCCCTGTCACCCCCTCCAGCTCCTCGGACACGGCCAAGTAGACGCTGGGCTGGGCCCCGAGCTCTGGGCTCTTCACCAACAATGAGAAAAAGGGACCTGGGAGGAGGGGTTAATTTTAATTCAACACTAAACACTTTACTCCCCACAGTAGATGTCGTCTATGATACAATAAAAGATTTATGCAGCCAAGGGGATTCGCCCACTGGTGAAAAACTAAGCATTTTTCTTAGGCTTTAAGGTGTTTCTTTTAAGTATTAGTATCCTGTCCTAACCCTGGTCCACAGATGAGGGCTTTCATTGTTAAGTCTAGACCCTGAAATTAGCATTACCTTAGAAGTAAAAGTATATTCACAGCTTAAAAACTATCCAGCAGTTAAGAATTTAGAGGGAAGTAGTCATTAACCAAAATCTTTTCATTTTGTATTCTTGGGGTTGGCCAATAAGAGTGCTAATGAAGAGGTAGTAGGGAAGGCTTTGGGGAGCAGACAGTTAGCAACTGGAAGAATCTCCTTCACCTCAGACTTAGTAAAATAATTAGCATTTGTTCTGATAAGACATGAAGTAGGCTAATTTACCACTTTAATGTGAGGGCTGAAGTCCTCGGCTCCTATGTTGGAGTTGCCAGGGTAACACTATACAATATGAGTTTTTCTCGGAACCAAAGGAGTCACCCCTTACTGAAAAAAAGGGGGGGGGGGGGTCAATGTTTTATATGCAGTGTAGGTAAACATATTGTCACACTGCTGGTGTTTGATTTCAGAGGCTTTATAAGAACTGTTATATCATTTTATGGAAGACTTATTTTGGTGATTAATATTTTAGATTCACTACAGGTATTCCTAAAGAAACTCCTAGACTGAAGACAATACTGTGAAAAAGTCTTGAGCGAGCCTTCACTTCTTTATATTTTGCTAGGAAAATGGGAAATGGGTGCTGTGAGTTATTGAAACACCTGCAAACATAAATGGAAATATAGTATATAAGGCAAAAACACAGTTCATACAATTCTAACAAGTTTGAAAGTCAATATTTGGTATGACCACCTTGATTCTTCATCACAGCCTGAACTCTCTTAGGCAGCTTTCTTGTCATTTCTTTAAGTAGTCTTCAGGAATAATTCTCCAGGCTTCTTGAAGGACATTCAGAGCTCTTCTTTGGATGTTGGCTGCCTTTTGTTCTGTTCTCTGTCAAGATGATCCCACACTGCTTCAATAATGTTGAGGTCCGGGCTCTTGGGAGGCCAGTCCATGACTGATAGTGTTTTATTGTGTGTTTTTCTATCCAGGTATGTTTTTACTGCACTGACAGTGTGTTTGGGATCATTGTCATGCTGAAAAATGAAACTTGTAAATCAGATGCTTTCCAGATGGTACTGAATGATGGATTAAAATCTGATGGTACTTTTCTGTGTTCATAATTCCATCAATTTTGACAAGATCCCTAACGCCACTGGCTGAAATGCAGCCCCAAACCATGACAGAGGCTCCATTGTGTTTTACAGATGGCTGTAGACACTCACTGTTGTACCTTTCTCCTGACCTCCTCCGTACATATTATTGACGACTTTAACCAACTTTAACCTGTCACCCTTCCACTGAGACCATTTCTAATGAAGTTCAGTGAACAGTAGATGGTTCACCTGAGGGGCTAGATGCATCTCTTAAAGTGCCTAAAGACTGAAAATAAGTTAAAAAGCAGCCAATGCCCAAAGAAAAACCTCCCCTTCAGAAAGCCTGGAGAACTATAGCTCAAGACTACTTTAAAAATGAAAAGCAAATCTGGTTCCTTGAAGAAAAATATAAAGATATGAGGAGTGACTCAAGACATTTGCACAGTATTAAAAACACATGAGCCACCACCAGTTAAAGTGCATTTTTCACAGTCATCAAGTTATGAAAATAAAACTTTGTGAATGGGAACTTATTATAGATATGTGGTAAATTATTTTCAAATTTTGTCGTATTAATAAGGAACAAGAAAAAGAAAGAAAATTGACTATCCTGATGTCTCAGAGTCTACACAGCCTAGGCTAACTGTCGCAAATGCATTAGGTAAGCATTAACTGATTCAGGATCCAGTAAGAAAACAGGATACTCACTGAGCACAGAGCTCGAGAACTGTGACTGGTGGAGGCCGGTGTGCCTCCCGAGCTCCGTGGCAACAACTCCTGGGTGCACCGCATTCACTGTGACTCCTGTGCCTGTTACACACAGCATTGTTTAAAAATATATATTGCACATATATGTATCCACTGGCCAATTACAAACAAGAACATAGGCCGTACTCTCTCCCACACATGCCCACATATACAACAGCCAGTAGACTTGCCTTGTAATCGCTTGGCGAGCTCTCTGGTGAACAGAACATTGGCAAGCTTGCTCTGACAGTACGCCTGCTTGGTATCAAACTTCTTCTTCTCCCAGTTCAAGTCCTCAAAGTCAAGCTTTCCAACAATGTGGGCGAGAGAGGCCAGGTTGATCACTCTGCTGGGGGCGGACTCTTTCAACTTATCCAGCAGAAGATTCGTCAACAAGAAGTGGCCTGGAGGGAGACACAAACTCAGAATCAGCTCGTGATGGACGAAGGGAAATTTCACTGGAATGCAAAGTCGGTTTAGATTGTGACAGAGAGTTTCGACACACATTTTTCAGTTTTGTTTTTTTTTTTAGTGGTTAATGTGTTTTATTTGCAGTTTGTACCTAAGTGATTAACTCCAAACTGCATGTCAAAGCCGTCTTCTGTCTTCCACGCTGGACACCTCATGACCCCTGCATTGTTTATCAGTATGTCCACACGCTGCTCCTCTACAGTAAAGACAAAGTTGTAGAAACTTTCACCAAGCTTGCTTTATTTCCATAACTGAACCTTGAACTAATCTATAATTGGGGGTTCATCACCTAGTTTGATCCTCTCTGCAAACTCTCGGATTGACTTCGTGGAGGCCAGGTCAAGGCGACGTGCGTAAACGTGAGGATTCAGGGTCTTCCCCCGAATTTCTTTTGCAGCTGCCTCGCACTTCTCCATATCACGGCATCCCATAATAATCCGACCTCCTGATGATGTTGAAAATGAAAAAATAAAAAAATAAATAATAATAAAGGGTGAATATCAGTGAGAACAAAGTAGTTGTGCCTTTTTATACCAAATCAGAGGGGAATCATAGGTTCTCCGTACCTCTTCTGGCCAGTTCTTGGGCAGTCTCTTTCCCAATGCCTGTGTTAGCTCCTGTTACAACCACGATCTTTCCATTAATGGTAGCCTTACTACGACACCGGCCTCCAGTCACATGGTCTCTATGAGAAGAATTAAAATAGAGTTTAGTGGTATCTTATTCAAACACTTGAAACTGTAACACTTCCCAATTCAGCACAAAAACCAGTTGCCATGGCGCTCTTTGTCTTCTGTCTTTTCCATCCTCCTGCCTGTGACCTGGAAATCGATCTCACCCTCTTGAAGGATGTCTCAGTTCCTTAAATGCATCTCGAGAAGGACCAAAGAGAAGCTATGAGCATGACACAGCTGGAATATACACACCATGGCAGGAGGAGGAGTCTCTTTTGTATTCATAGGTTCTATTACTTATTTAAGCTGATTAACTGAGTGTCAAAACTTTCTGCCCAACTCATCTGGCAGATATCATAAAACACAGTGGTATTAGCTGCTTCAGCAAAACAGTGGGCAGATGATTCCGCCACACCTCATATATTGACTGGGATTGCTTTAAAATGACAGCTCTGAAGCAAAATCTAAGTTTATTAAATGCCCTGACTCCTTTCTCACCTTCTCTGCTTGTATCTCAGGTGGGAGGTCAAGTCAAGTCAATTTTATTTATACACCACATTCAAAAACAACAGGACTTGACCTAAAGTGACTTTCAGTTCAGGCAAACAAATCAACAATTCAATCCTAAGACACAAGGACAAGAGGCAAGGAAAGGAAATGAGCATGCAGAAAGTGAGAAATGAGAAGAGGGGCCAGATTTCTCTCACTCCAGCAAACAACCAGAGGTTGTCACACCTGTGAACATTACACAACTGTCCTCAGACCTCAGTTCACAGCTTAACTGGCCTGCAGCAATTAATCTTCAGAACTGCTTTTATATGTCTTCATCACGGTTGTTTATCCATCCATTTTTTTTAACCACTTATCCAATTCAGGGTCATGGGAAGGCTGGAGGCTATCCCAGATGTTATAGGGCAAGATGTGGGGTACACTCTGGAAAGGTTGGCAAGACAAACATGAAGAGAAAGACAGACAAACATTCATGCTCACATTCAAACTTGCAGCCAGTTTAGAATCACTAATTAAGCTAACCCCATATACACTGCTCAAAAAAATTAAAGGAACACTTTTTCATGTGGCAAGAGTATGCAGGCAGTTCCTGGAGGATGAAGGAATTGATACCATTGACTGCCCCCCACGCTCGCCTGACCTAAATCCAATAGAACACCTCTGGGACATTATGTTTCAGTCCATCTGACACCACCAGGTTGCACCTCAGACTGTCCAGGAGCTCAGTGATGCCCTGGTCCAGATCTGGGAGGAGATCCCCCAGGACACCATTCGTCATCACATTAGGAGCATGCCCCGACGATCAGGCATGCATACAAGCACGTGGGAGCCATACAAACTACTGAGTACCATTTTAAGATGCTGCAATGAAATTTCGGCAAAATGGACTAGTCTGCTACATCATTTTTTCACTTTGATTTTCAGGGTGTCTTTGAATTCAGCCCTGTGTAGGGAGATCATTTTAATTTCCATCAAATAATGTGGCATCCTTTCGTTCCTAACACATTACCCAGTCCATATCAGGATAGATATCAGCATAATTTTTTTTTCCCATTGAGATCTGATGTGTTTTCAAAGTGTTCCTTTAAACTTTTTGAGCAGTGTATGTCTTTGGACTGTGGGAGGAAGATGGAGTGCCTGGAGAGATCAGGAAAACTCCACACAGAAAGGCCCCAGCCAGTCTGTGGATTTAAACCCAATACCTTCTTCCTGTGAGCAGACAGTGCTAACCACTACAGCGGTGCATTGGTGAGCAGCATAAACTGTTTCTATCCTGAAGAAATGTATTAGCATTGTAAGGATTACTCCAGTCAGAGCTGAATTAATAACAGAATTATGAGGGCAAATGCAACAGGCCTGCAGCACTGAAGGGGACCCAGGGTTATGGTGTGTGAAGTGTTTTTGCTTACTTAATACGGAGTTATTACCCCCCGAACTGGGGAAGCTGAGGAAGATGGATGGATAGATGAATAATAAAGGCCCTGCTGTTGGGGGCAGCTACGTTTAAAATTACACCACGTCCCTAAACTGTACATACCTACACAGTTTTCAATAGAAGTGTAATCAGCAACCCAAGAGAAAACACCTGTCTTAGAGAGGCTTTACAGTGTGTCAGCACAGTGTTTAAAAAAATGTTCATTCTGCCTGCTATATTTGTGTTTAATGACATTACCACAGAGCAAATGTGACCCCAGAATGTTCTTGTTCCATCTAATTAAGTAAGGCAACAAATCAAAAATTCTCCTAACTTCACACCGTTTCATGTGCGAACAGAATATCATTAACACCTTTTCAATATGTAAAATCTGCTATATTCAGCTCTACAATTAAACCAAGAAGGTTGTACTTTGTGGGGTTGTATAAGAGCGAAGTGTTTCCCCTTCAGCTACGACAGAAACTACTAAATAACTACTTGACAAGACCCCGTACAACTTCCTGGCAGTGAATTTTTATGTGCTTCAGCAGATGACACATTTCCAGTGTAAATAAAGCGACCGGGTACATCACACAGTGTCATTGCGATGATTAGTTACTTACTTCAGTACAACAGCGCATCCAAATACTGTTCCAAAGACAGACACGGGTAAAATATATCTGCTCATTACTCCGGAATAAAATAAATAAATAAATACACCATCAAATATGTATCAACACCGGATTTAACAACACTCCTGAGTAATAAGACAAGGTTACATGTGCGTAATTTTAGCGTCATCGGCCTGTGACGAGCCCGTTGCATTGTGGGAAATGCAGTCCCATTTTGAACCATTTTTGAAATGGTATGTAACTTTGACACTTTGATTTGTGTCACTTTGATTATGACAGTTGCCTTTACTTAACGTATGTGAACGCATCATTAGTCCACGTTTATCACTTTTATTGCTTTTTAAAACTGAGCACTTTTGAAAATACAAATGACAGGGGAATGGCATAAATTAGGCCTATAAGAGGAATAAGAGTCAGCAGTGATGAAGAGGACTGTTGTAAAGGGGAACAGGTGACACTGATGTGAGCTGCCTCTTCTGTTTTTGGGTTGGGAAAAAAGATGTGAAATGACTGTTGTTGTGTGTGCAGCCAGAAAGGCATTTAATGCAGAGATGTGAGACAGTTTAGAGTTGTTTTTCCCTTTCCTACCACCTCCTACCAGCCTAAGTTTTACTTTTATTCAGTATCAAAATCTTACTTAAGGCGGGCCATTTTCAGTCCATATTTTTTAAACTTGGACTCTTCTAGAATAGCTTTTCACAGTTCAGAAGCTGCAAAAGTTCCCAGATATTTAGTTGATGGAAAAGGTTGCTGAGGTCATTAGATAGTCTTCATACTCATGTAGAAACAGAACAGTTTGCCCCATCTATGAGATGACTTACTGTTGACCCCAATCCACAATCCTCCCATTTTTCCCACATTATCCATCCATTTTCTTCCACATATCCAATTCAGGGTTGCATGGGGGGCTGGAGCCTATTCCAGCTGTCATAGGGCAAGAGGCAGGGTACATCCTGGACAGGTCACCAGTCTGTCACAGGGCTAACACAGAGACAGACAACCATTCATGCTCACATTCACACCTATGGGCAATTTAGAGTCACCAATTAACCTATGCATGTCTTTGGACCGTGGGAGGAAGACAAAGTACCTGGAGAGAACCCACACAGACAGGGGGAAAACATGCAAACTCCACACAGAAAGGCCCCAGACTGGATTCAAACCCAGGACCATCATGCTGTGAGGCAACAGTGCTAACCACCATACCACCATACTGTCCAAGACCAAATCTAACTTTCACGTTTTATATGCTTGATTTACTAATCAGTTTAAAAAAAAAAAAAAAAAACCTGTTATATTAAGTTTTTTGGCATTGAGAATGTTTTCTTGCTTCTTGAGGTCCTGTGTAAATTCCTATTACGACACTGCGCTTTGAAGTGCAGCTAGGCTACAAAGTAAAGCAGCAAACTCTACATGAAGATAAATTTGAGAACACAGGAAAAAAAAAACAAGGCCATCCTCTTGCAACAAGAGGTGGAAAACTTTAGGTGACACACAAAAAGTGAAAACTGGGACGTGAGTTTTGTGCCTGAAAAAAGGAGTGAGGAGGGGAGGAGAGGAGTAGCAGCCCTACTTGTTCACAGCTCAGAGATGTGTGTGTGTGTGTCCCCGGTGTATTTGACCCTTCATGCTCTCTGCTGTCGGCAAACAGTTCTTGACCTTCACAATGATTTATGACAGCTCTGTTCCCATGATAACCCTGAGGAAACTCTTTGCCTCGCTGCCTGTTGGCCTAACTCTGCAGCATAGTGTGAGACACCTGAATGCCTCAGAGAGGTGCTGAAGATGCGGCCATTCAATATCCAGCACCTCCCCAACAAGGATCAAAACAACCTGGGTCAAATTTTTCACTTTCAGGAAACTAAAGATCACATTCCCCTGTGCTGCCCCTTTTTTCTACCAGTCATTCTTCCTTTTCCTAACCTTAGATGCTATAAAAGCTTCTTTTTCACTGTCAATATGTAATCAGAGTCTAACTTGCATCTCTTTGTTATTTAGATTAACTGGGTGAAAAGAGAAAGGAGGAAATGTACAAAGAGCAAACAGGAGGAATAAAAAATTTCTTCTTGGTTTACTGTGGGTTTGGGCTTTGAGATTAAGTAACAGAACTTCATCTGCACATGGTCTACTATATATAGGAACAAAACTGCACCAAACAAACACCCAGCTATGCCTGCTCTTGGATGATGATGCACTAAAGTTATCCCTGTTATGTCAAGGCGTTTTTCTCAGTCCAATCTGTTCTGGCTGGCAAACAAGTCTGGCGGAAGGCCTGTTGATTAACATGTACAGTAAAGGGGAGCTGCCGGGGCAGTGAGTTAATTGAAAGTCTTGCCTCGCTGTTACCTAATAAGGACAGTTGGCAAAGTCATCGTGTGAAGTACACGCAATTAGGGCCATAAGCTGTTGAATTATGCAAGAGTAGAGCGGCCTGTTCGTTCAAAGCATGAATCAAAAGTAAAGCAGCTCCTGGACACATTTCAGGCTTGTTGGATGGGAGCGTCCAGGCGCTAGGACCCAGGACACGTGAGCGTATTAGTGTGCCGGAGGGGTGGAGACGGTGAACAATGAAGAAATTGACTGGTAGGACCTGCAAAGGAGAAACATCTAAGACACCCCCGCCCCCCGCGCCCACTGCCCAACTCTAGACCGACAGACAAAACGGACTGACCGGCCGTCAGTGACAGCAGGGCACTGGGCTGAGTTCAGAGGGAGTGGGAACATGTAAATTCGTCCGTGCGTGCAGAGCAGAGCTTTGCTGAGCTTCCTGCGTGGATGTGAATGAATGGGTTCGCCTTTGAGTGTGTGTGTGTCTGTGTGTATGCGTGTGGTGCTGAAATGGGTCATGCGGACCGCTGGAGGAGCGAAAGATAAACACGCACCCTCATCCTCCTTCTCCTCCCGCTGCTTGGCAGGTTCAGATGGTGGGCGCACAGAGGAGGGATCCCGGCATGTGTCCCCATCTCAGCATTAAGCATCAGATGTTGCTTTGATTTCATCCGCCTCCAAAGAAAGTCTCAAACTGAAGAGCATCTCCAGAAACAGGGCAAGCATCTTGTCTTGGCCAGCGGCAAGCAAAGCGCAGCGGAGGACTTGGTTCGAGCGCTGCCAGCTGTGAAACTGCGAAGGCTTTAAGGTGTTTTTAAGAAATCGGTGGCGCTTCCAACTGACCGATAACAACGAGGAGAACCGAGGTAGCAGAAGAAAACGAATCAGTGCTGAGCAGAGCGCAGCGGCTCTGCTCGCCGAGCGGATGCAGGACCATGGAGGAGAGAGACAGGTCGCCAGCAGGTGAGTGAGTAACACCTAAATGCACCCTGAGGTGCCTGAAACCGGGTCAGTCTACATGATACAGAACACAGCAAAGGAAGGGAGGGGGAAAGAAAAGGAAAGAAACAGCTGAAGTGGAAAATGTTTAAATGTGTATTTGGTTGAAAAAAAAAAGTGTCCGTTTTAATTTGTGATACTTTGAATTTCATAAAATGCTCTTGCAAAAATTAGATCTAGTGCTCCGACTCTGAGTAACTTTCAACTTTGACCCACTCACAACATATCCATATATGAATAATACAGGAGAAAAAAAATCCTCAGTGTCAGCACTTATTATACAGCACAGCAGCTTCATTTTTTACCACTAGGCTACGATTAATTCTAACTGGTATTAATGGTTGAACAACGACCTGATTTGTGTTTTTAACCACATTGTTCGTGATACCTGCACACATTTCCCCCCTTTTTGCTTTTATTATTCAGTCCGTGCGGTGGATGTGAGGGCATCCTTGTTTTTAATGGCCCTTTCAGACTTTGTCCAGAGCAGACCAGTGATATCTCATCCTTAATGCTGTCTAATGCATTTAAATGAGCAGCTGACTTGAAAATCCTGTAAAAGCAAAAGCTGGAGGCTGGTAATGGACTCTAATGAAACACAACAGCAGCCAACAATTGTATAAAGGAGCTGCAGTGGCTGAGATTTGTTTCTACTTTGGCAGATGTTTTTTTTTTTTTTTTTTTTAAATAAAATTCTTCTGATGAAGGGGGAGATGTGGATTATTGACCCGAACAGTGTGAAAACTCAGAGTGCGTTCAAATTCACAGGCAGGAAACAAACATCCCAGAAATCCCCTCTAAATGACAAAAGATGTGATCTTAAATCGAAGTGGGCTCTGCTTCATAAACTCAGGGCAGCATCTTGGTTGAAATTCTTCAGTCTTTATTAAAAAAAAAACAGTGTGAACTCCACCAAAATGTTCAAAACAAACCCTGCAGAACTACTCTAGCTTCATGAGACAGCTACAATAAAACAAGCAATAACTCCAGCTGCTCCAGCACCAACTAAACCCATCTCTGCCCATTGACACCCACGTGGATGTGACTAATACACCGTCTTTAACAAAGTTTTGCCAGATTTAGATAGCTTTATCAAAAGAAGCTGTTTTAGCAGGCACAGTTTGGCTGTATGGTGGTTGTCACAGGAAAACATGGCTGCCCAGAGAACACAAAGAGATGGATTGTCAATTAGGATGTATAGAAGACATGAAGCTTTTTACTCCCCTTGCTTAGATGTCTAGGCCCTGCTGTGTGAAAATACACAGACAAAACAAATACCTGCAGATTACATCCTAGAGCATCTAATGACACCCAGTTAGTGTACATATTGTGTACATGTACTTGTGTTTTCTCTATGTCGGCTTTCCTTGGGTTCTTTTTCTTCTTCTTGTGAGAATAACAGTGCGGTGATTCTATTTTTTAAGATTTTTGTTTTCAATTTGCGTTAATACGGGATTATTCTATTAACTAGTCAATTAGTGTTTGAATGTGAATGTTTTTGTTTTTAGCTTTTACTTACTTGTTACACTAATACTCTGTCATAGATGTATTTAGAGAGAGATAAAGGGGGTTAGTGGATGCAGCCTGAGCAATCAGCATTAGTGCATTGATTGTGGTTAGAGGCTATTGTGTTTCTGCAAGATAACAAATCACCATATACTGTTAGTTTGCCTAGAAGTGGAGAGTGAAATGGTTTTTGGGGAGAAAAAAAAAAGCAATGTCCTCCTTAACGGAGCTGTTACATCATTTAGCTACGCCCCCATTTAAACCCCATTTTACAGAGCTCATATTAAAGTCACATTTCCCCATGTACCTGACATCACAGAGACACAGTCTATGTGGTACTGAGGGAGCAGTTCTTCAGTTCTCTCATTGGACTTCCACCTCGTGTGTCTGCCTCTCTCTCTCTCTCTCATTCTCATCACTTGAGGTTACAGGATTTTGAGACTGTAAGAGAGTGAGGGGAGCCTACAGCTTCTTCCATAAGCAGCTTATTGCACTGCCGATAGACATCACAGTGAGGGTGGTGGTGACATTGATTTTGATTGGCGTTAATAATCAGATGTTTAGAAGTGCTTACGCCCCAAGCCTTAATCGTAAACTACATTAATGATAGCTGCTATTCTTGATGTTGTTTTTTTTGTCCCCACTTTTTTTGCCCTTTTATTTCACTGATAGGCCTTGGTTGTCGACTTTGAACGACATGTCCTTGCAGTATCACCGCTCACAGCTAACCTCCACTTTCAGTCCTTGTTTGGGAAGATTTAACCTTGGGTTATCCCATACAGGGTCTTTGGTCTTTCCAGCAGGACGCAGCTTTTTTATGCCAGGGTGTGTTACATACAGTAGAGGGAGAGAGGGATGATGGGAAAGAGAGTGGAAGCGAGGCAAGTCAGGAGCAGGTCCCAGTAGGGGTTCGTCCATATGGGCAGCTGTGCAGGGCTGAGAGCAGGTGATTTGTCAAAGTGAGCGTCTGTGGTCTGGGATATTGGTTCACCTATCACAGCACAGCAGGACGGAGGCACTAAACCCACCAACTCACTGGGCTTGAAGTTTTGTTTTGCTGATGACGGCGGTTCAGCTTTTTTTAAGCCTGAGTAAAGAACAGAGTGTCCTTCCTGCAAGTGGCTGTCAGGAGGAAGCCATTTAGTTGTGATCGAATGATCAGTGTTTTTATTCTACCCACCTATAGTGAGACACGAAGGAGGGAAATACAGACAGAGAGACAAAACAGATACTGTATGTCTTTCAATACATGCGGTTGTTTTATTTTCAGACAGACGGCAAGAGAAACCGCATTAGTCACATCGTATTTCACTCACTGGTTTCACTTTGACCCAGAGGCGAGGCACGTTGGGCATTTTGACAGTAAATTGGACACAAGAGATCAGTCCTCACCCATAATGACTCTTCTGCCGAGAGCCAAGCAACTAGTCCATTAGTAACAGAGAGAGGTAAAGCTGCGAGGCAGGCTCTGCAATCTCTTTATTTCTTTCATTAGCCCCTTGTTTATATTTTCAGCAACAGACAAAAGAGATGAAGGAGAGGAGGAAGGAAGCAGGAATGGACTTAAAAGGACAAACTGTGTGTGTGTGTAAAGCTGCTGGATCTGTTCCCCCTTTCAGTAATATATGCTTTGTGCACATTAACATACATTTATTGGAGACTGACTACCAAATTTTCATCTTTACAAAACTAATATCTATGATGTGTATTTATATTTGAATCTTACCTCCATAAAGTCAAAGTCACGCCACGGTTCATTGCAACTGTGTCGTTCATACAGATCACAATGAGAGATCCAGTAGCTCACTGAATACACAATTATTCTCCCTAATGAGTCCCATGTTAGTGTGACAGATAGGATTTGTCTGCTTCCGAGCTCTGATTTCTTATGGTAATGAATTGTTGACATTATTACAGTTTGTCTTTGGAGAACAAATCGCTCCGTTAAGAGTCTCCAGCCATCTCTGTGAAGCTGCACTTGTGCTCAGAGTTTCTTTGAGTCAAACGCTGAAATGCTCCGATTAACAACACTAAAACGTTTGTCTTGTTGACCTGCTAGCATACTGTGTTAGCACAGTAAGACTAAACACAAACAGCAGCAGAGGATGGAGTGTAGAGTTTAGTCTCAAAGTGTGACTTCAGCCTAATATGAGATTTATCGCTCAGTCTGAGTAGAGATGCCTGCTTTCTCACTTGCCTGGTGATGCTCAAAGTGCCACGAAAATAAGTTTGAAAAATTCTCCAGCAGTGTCTGTCAATGTCAGGAAACTCAAAAAAATAAATAAATAAAAATAAATAAAAAATCAACACACATTGCGTGCATCTATCTGTGACAAGAGTCTCATGACAGAATGACACCTCAGCTGAGCTGTAATGTTAGCTGGTTGCACTCTCTTCCTTTGGCAAGACTGGTAAGATTCAGGACCTGCGGATGGCACTGTATGAGAGCTAACAGCTAAAATCAAAGGGCCACCCCAGCAGGATTCATTCTCTGTGCACCATTATTGCTTGTACAGTACTACATCTACGAGAGACTTCAATCTAATCTGATATGGTGGGCCTACTGATGGACTAACAGTGCCAACCCCCATTCAAAGGCCTACATCCTCTGAGAACTTGACAGTGAAAAAGCGGTACCTGAAGTTTAAAAGGCCAGGAACACATCGGACAAAACACATGTTGAGAGCACACCCTGAAGCTGTTGCCGTCAGAGGGTTCATCTGTGTTTCTCTCCAGCTAGAACAAAAGGTGAACAGCCCCCTGCTTAATCTTGGATGAGGAGATGTGAAGGTGTCAGACTATCACTGTGCTTATAATGAAGTAAAACTTGATGTTTTGCTTTTTTACTGGGGAACAGCCACTTATAGTGCAATAGTTCCTAAACAGATGCAGAATCTGTATATGTGGGTAAATTAGCAGCTGCAAAACAGATCATTGCTTCTGATCAAACACCTTGTATCTCCTCATTCTGAAAACAGGCTTGTTTTCAGAATGAGGGAGGTCAGAGGCGTTCAAATTTTTTTTTAAAATTACTGTTTTTTGTTGGTTTTTTTAGGCCTTCTCACAACAACAGAAACACAAATACTAGAACAAGCAGCCAGCCCAGGGATCTGTTTTTTAAAAAGGCTTCGCGATGATTAAAAATGAATAAGACTAGCTCCAAAATTCCCAGACATGCAAATTTGTCTCAAGCCAAATCTTCATCTGTATGTAGAGCATGTGCGTGTTACCTTGTCTGTAGCCGCCTGAGAGGACAGGAGAGGAGCAGAGGGCAGCACGGCAGATCAGTGGGGCATGTGGCAGTGGTCGAGCACGAATGCTGAGTCGTGCTGGGGCTGACAGCTGCTCCCTCTCAGAGGTAGGAACACAAAGGGCCTTTGATAGAGTGTCACTGTGCGACTGATACACCTGCCTCCCCTCCCAAACACTAACACGAAAACACACGCATGCACTCGTCTCCCAGAAAACACACAGCCTCATCCCCACACCTCCAACTCACTGCACTGCATTTTCTTCTGGTTCACATTTTTTTTTACAACATCATTGCAGAGAGGTCCATCTTCCAACCATCCTCATCACATTTTAGGACTCTTAATCCATTTCTGCAAAGGAAATGAAGGATGGGGGAAGCTGTCTTTGTGGGAGCTGCTGAGTAATGCGATTAGGAGCCGTGCTGTAATGCTCCACATTCGGCCCGTGGAGCTGACTGGAAGGTGTGCCAGTAAACGAGCAAGCTCACTTTTGGACTGATCGAGGCCATGGGGCCGTGTCTGTCCGGTTTAAACTGTTTAATCACCAAACCCGGACCACAGACTGATCTGGACAACGATTGGCTCTTGTGTTGACTTGCTGAAGGCTGCATACAGTGAGCACGCTCATCATGAGATGGCTCCAATATTCATAGCGTCTTATATAACCATCTCCACGGTTATGATAAAATCAAGAAACAAGTGTTATCTGCAGGGTACACGGGGTACACAGGGCACTTGTTCTATTTGCAGTGTTATTTTTTTTTTTTTTTTCGTTTGAAAAAGGGTGTTGAGCCAAGAACACAAGGCTGCAAATGGCTGCATCTTATTTTAGGCTTCACTGTCTAATAGCTATATTTATCACATTCTTCCCACAAGAGCAGCGCCATCCAAATGTCTCAAAAAAATATCCTGTGCCATATTTTCATCAGCTGAACATTTAGTACTATGCATTAAGTCAGCCCAGATGTGCCCAGATGTTGATGCAAACACAATGATGATGCTCTTATTTTGAACCTGGTTTAAAGCAGTGGTGCTGAGAAACTGGCTGCAGGGAAAGAAGAACAAAGAGCAAGGCAGTTGGCTTTGAATGATAGATGAACAAGGCCATCAGCAAAATTGTTTGTGCTGATTTGGTTCCTACTAGTATAGTCTGTGTGCTTGCTGTGCATGATTGGATGATTAAATTTGATTGTGTGTCAGGAGGGGCGTGGGGTGGGGGGGTTGAACAGAGACGGAGACAATGGACAGGATCATTAGGGTGTTCTGCTTCATTTCACCAAAAGCTCAATTTTGTGTACTTTATTTGATAGCTTTGGTTTTCTTTCATTTTCCTTTGAGTCGTTCAAACATTGTAACCAAGACGTGCACATCCACTCATCCCTGATATTTAATTTGTTATCAGTGATGTGTGTCTGAACACTCAATTAAACTGGCTATATTTTTACTCTCATAGGATCAGTTTGACCTATTTCAAACTTAGCACTTTTGAAAATCAGCCAAAACTTCTCTGTTGCAGTAATTTATTTTTCACTTTGAGCAATCTGACAGAAATACTCAGAGCGACCACGGCACAAACTAAATGCATTTTCAAGGCAAAGCGAAGCGAAGCAACCCTCGCTAATTACTTATACGGACAACAATCAGTTCAGAGTGGTCTGTCTAAGACATGCATGTCTTACCAGCATGTTTACACCTTAAAGCTGTCAGCACTCTCAATATGTTTCCTTTTGTTAGTCCTTCTACCTGTTGTTATTGATTTTTCCATTGCTGTCTGCCAGTAAGTGCTGTCTGAGTACAGCCACATTTGATAGCTGGCCAGAGTGATCTAGAGGGACAGCAGGAAGTCCAATACATTTACTGAAAGTTCTCCCCCTGTAGATGCCTTACCTGAATTGATTGCATGGAAATTAAGGTCTAGTAAAGCCTCCCTGATTTATCCATCCTTGAGACGAGCTGTCGAGACAGGAATACATGGACGTGACACTCAAGAATGCAATCTAGTACACGTATAAAGTGACTGGCATTATCATAGTAATCTGACTCTAATCAGCCTTCTCCTCTCCCATCAGTCTGCCCCACAGCGTCAAGGCGAGCCTGTCTCTTTCTCCATCTGGGCCAGGACGGGTGGGTAGCGGCGGAGGCTCCCCTACATCGAAAATGGGCTACTATGGAGGGGTGCCCGTGGAGGACATGCAAGCCCTTGCCATCACCGCTTTATCAGCTGCAGATGTAGCCAAACAGTACGAGCACATCCGCGAGCTGGGGAAGGGCACGTATGGGAAGGTTGACCTGGTGGTACACAGGACACAGGGTGAGTTGGTGCTAAAGCTCTTTAGCCTCCATCTCTGTCTCATTCATACGCTTTGACTGTCAACCATCTAATCAAGCATAAAAATTTAAATTTAGGATAGCAGATTGTTATAATCTCAGCATCCACAGTGTACCAGCATGCCTCACAGTCGAGCATAACCACTTAAGGCTGAAGGCACTTTGCTGAGAATGAATTTCAGCAGAGTTAGAAGGGTTTGTTAGGGGTTTTTCAGGTTTACATTTTAATCTTTTGTTGTAAGAAAACCAAGATTAGAGAGTTGGCTCAGTCTAAGTGCAGTATAAGTAAGCATTTAAAGTAGTGTGGAGCAGAATGACAATGTGTCAGAGATTTATCGAGCCGTGTGAGCGCTAAAGAGATTCTCCAGCTGTGATTGTGAACAGCTGGTTATGTGCGTAACGGAGGTGAGTTGCATTCACTACACGTGTTCATATGAATGAATGCAGCAGCTGTCACAAAGAAAGGGTTGAGTAGTCGGAAATTTTTCTATTCCCTGAGAGTATGAAACATTTCCAAATTCACATTAAGTGCTTTTTGGATAACACATGGACAATGTTGGACAGCGACATGTTGGCAGTACTTATCTAAGATACAGGTTTAGTACACCAGGGCTTAACTGTGTTTGTGTGTTCTCCGTGTTAATGTGTGATTCTTTTATAATTTTTTTTTAGGCACCAAAATGGCGCTGAAGTTTGTTACCAAGAACAAGACAAAGCTGAAAAGTTTCCTGCGGGAATACAGCCTAACAGGCTCACTTAGCTGCAGCCCTTTTATCATCAAAGTCCTGGACGTGCTTTTTGAGACAGAGGACAGCTATGTGTTTGGACAAGAGTATGCCCCCGCTGGGGACCTTTTTGACATCATACCCCCACAGGTAACACTATCATTCACCCTTCCACCAATCACTGGCCTCGCAGTCAGCCTGAGCTGCTCCAATCAGTCACAATGTTCAGACATGGCAGTTTTAACAAGCTCTCCTGGGACTGGAGCCTCGTCTTTGTCCCGGTTTCCTCTCTGTGCAAAGCATTTCACTTTCCTTTAGTGCTATTCCAGTTGATGTGCAGGGAATGCTCGACTTCAAGGTTCTTCTAAAGACTCATTAAAAATGACTGTAGCAGGACTAAGAACTGAGATTCTGCGTGTTTCAGTTTTCCTTTATATAACATCACTTTTTTCATAGTATTGTATGCTCACAATAAGGCTGTTTTCCTGTGTCACCTCTCACCTCCTACATGTAATGCACCCATCAGACCATTTTAATCAAAACTTCCTGATTTTCTTTCTCTCTGTATTTCTTAGGTGGGTCTTCCAGAAGAAATGGTCAAACGCTGCATGCAACAGCTGGGCTTGGCCCTGGACTTTATGCATAGTAAAAACCTGGTGCACCGCGATGTCAAACCTGAGAATGTGCTCCTGTTTGACCGCGAGTGCCGCCGGATCAAGCTGGCTGACTTTGGCATGACCCGACGCGTGGGCTGTCGTGTGAAACGTGTGAGCGGCACCATCCCTTACACGGCTCCAGAGGTGTGCCGCGCTAACCGTGCAGAGGGTTTTCTTGTGACCACCAGCCTGGATGTGTGGGCGTTTGGCGTGCTGGTGTTTTGTATGCTGACGGGCAATTTCCCCTGGGAGGCAGCTATGCCTGCTGATGCCTTCTATGAGGAGTTTCGACGCTGGCAGAAAGCGGGGTGTCCCGTGGGCACTTACCCGTCTCAGTGGCGCCGCTTCACCGATGATGCTTTGCGCATGTTTCAGAGGCTGCTCGCTGCTGAGCCAGAAAAACGCTGTGGAGTCAAGGACGTCTTCTGCTTTGTCAAGTATGAGCTGGTCAGTGAGCTCAGGCGCAGAGCATCTTGCCGAGCCAAGAGAGGTGAGAGGTCAAGCTCTGGAGTGTGTACCGGCAGTTGCACCTCCTCCTCAACATCCACTTCTTCACGTTCCTCCCACAGACACCCTGAGCCTTCCACACCTCCAGGAACATCCTGCCTGCGCCCAGCTCCACTCAAACGGAGTGTCCTTTCCGACCCATTGTCTCCCAGAGAAGAGTCTGGGCAGCACCAGTCTCCGGGACGAGACAAGAACAAAAGCCAGATGGTGATGGCGACGGCCATTGAAATCTGTGTGTGATCACACTAACACTAGCACTGGAAACTAGAGGGCTTTTCACAGTAATAAGCTGTGAAGAGGTGTTAATAACTACCACAGAGAACCCAGTGAAAAAGGAGAATTTAGACATGAAAGAGAAGCTCAGGATCCTATCCCAGGCAGTGGAAATGGACATCATCAGTCAGTGATGCACACTCGGACAGCTTATCACTGACATTCAATACCATTTAGCTTTTGATTTGTAACCAAAGACTGCTTCCCAAGCTGAGAAGCCATGCCGGCAGTGTTTCAGAGTCTGCTGTCACTCCTCAAGGCAGCTCATTCTGCCGTCCTGACATTTGTGTTCTCCTGTCCATACACTGTGGTGGTGCTTATGATATTAGATTCACTCCATGTCTCTTTACTTTAGTGTTTTTTTTTTTATTATCTCAGAATATGAAATCCAGGAGATCCCCAAATTCTTCTGATCGGGAGACATTCTTCAGACGGAGGCTTGTTATCAGAAGGCAATCTACGCAATTACATTCAACTGCCATTTCTCGGACTTCCTGCCAACTTCCAGTGCATAAAACTCATAGATGTTTTCAAGATAAAGTTTTACAAATTGAAAACGAAAAAAAAAAATAAATGTAGCAGTTTGTATGAGGCATCTTTTCACGTAGGTGTCTAGACTGAGAGGCAGACTCTCAGTGAAAGGCATCAGCTCAGGACACTTCAGTGGGTCACTTCCTGTTTTATTATTAATGAGAATCCTTTGAGTGGCTGGAAGACACATCTGCCACTTTCAAACTGCTCTCAACGAGATTCATTTCCAATTAAACGCAACAGAATACAGGGATTGTACATTTTCTGAGTGAAAATGGCGGTGAACACGGGAGGGGAGAAGAAATGTCTTTTTATTGTTTCTTTTCTACTGGCCGTGTGTGTTTTGGACATGTATGTGTGTTTCAGATGAAAAAGCACAAGATTTTTGTAAATGAACTCTTGGAGAAAAATTCGACATTGTACATAATTTGATAGGAGTGCACCATAATATCAGGTAGTTCAATGATGTAGCTGTAATAATTTTCTACAACTGGAAAGGGTTTTACAGTTACTGTCGGGGTCAATGCATCATATGTAGCATCAAAACATGACAGAGTATATAGTCTATCATAAAAAAAATGTAATATGTAGGAATATCACTTTCTATATCATCGTAGCAGCTGCTGGTCTCCTTTTTCTTTTATTGATTTGGGTTTTAATTTGACTGGGTCTCCAACCTGGCCAGACATACAAATTAATTTAATAGATATCATTCATTCCTGCATTGTCCTGTCACCCCAACCTAATCATGAGCAACACAAATTCCCTGTGTAAAGTCATTATGCTTCCTGCTTGTCAATTAGAGCAGCAAACTGTCTTCATTTGATCAGTTAAGGCTAATGAGGGCTGCTCCGCAGGTTGACACCTTGCAATTGTAACTCAGAATATGTTGCTGCAGCCCCTCTGCTCACTTAAACATTGTCTGGAAGGATGACCTAAGTGTCAGCCATTAACACTGAGCGAGCTGTTGATTGTTCCCGACCCGAGCAGAGCCACAGCTTCAGCTTCCATCGAGACCCTGCTTATTATGAATGCATCTAACAAGCGCATTATGTTCTACGCTTCACTGCGTGCTAATTACCTTTTTTTTTTTCCTGCTTGAATTTCTTAACTCTTACGTCAGTCAGGTGTGTGTGTGTGTCCACGACTGTGTTGTGTGAATGTGTTCTCGTCTCATGTAACAACTCCTCCCATGACAGCTCATCACCTCTGTCTCTGTAGTGTCAGTACCAGCGCTCCTCAGGTTTAATAGCTTCTGTCCTCTTCTTGAAGACTAATTGAGCCCAAGTGAAGGAAGAAAAAAAAAAAGTGGTCATCATGACAATGACTTAGCTCAGTGAGTCCCGACCATGGGTTCATGAACCCTGGCTACTTCTGCAGTAGTCACAGGGTATGTGGAAGGATTAGGTGAAGAAACTGAACAAGTTTGAGCAGTAAATAGCAACCAAACAAAATGCATAAATTATCACCAGATTATCAATGACATAGTAGCTCATCTGGCTCATGAACCATCACAAATCGCAGGTTAAATTCATCTGTGATGTATGGAAAGAAAGTTATGAGTTTTGTTGTTATTGCCTGGCTCTATTGCATAAACTAATGAGCACTAAAATCCTTTGAGAAGTCAAGGAGACTCAAACAGTCATATCCAGGACAAATGAATCTCATTTTACTAAAATTAACCTTGACCTTGAGCACAGTTTGGGTAAAGTCACATTAGGTGATCATTATATGCAAGTTTCACTAAAATTTGACCATTTGAGTAGTGATTTTTTGTGAACTCCAGAGAGCTGGATGGATGATGGAAGCCTCGCCATCGCATAAGCTCATTGGTCCGGCCAGATGGGCTAAAGATAGAAAAACATCATCAAAACAACATCAAAATGTGAATAAATGCTTAAAATAGTTTGCTAAAAATGGCTAAAGGTTGAATTATTAGTGAACAGAACCAAAAAACTGTTTGCTAAACATAATGGATAAAAAGCTATCTATTAACTAACAAATACAGTATCTAGCTAAGATTAAGACTAAAAAGTTGCTATTTTTTTAAGTAAAATTCATAGACTATGTAAGATGAACGTGATGGTGACTTGTTACTGACAAGTCATTAGCTTATGGTCTCATACCACAGATAATCCTCCATTTTGAAACATTGTATGAAGAAGATTTACAAAACAGACTTAATTTTTTTATTCAGAATGACCCAAAATAAGTGATGGAGCCCATTAACTCAGCGGGAAAGTGTTTACAGAGGTAAAAGCAGAAAGGTGTTTTTCCATAGACTTTTATAGGACTGGAAGTCTTTTTGCATCCACAGCTATCGCCATCTGGTGGCCTTCAGACAGAATGCAGGATTTTAGGCTCTTCTGCATTGGATTCATTTTTCCAACCCAGAAGCTATGTCGATGTTTTCTACAGTCTGTGCTAAAATTGTTACTAGCAGTTACATTGTTAGGTAATAGTACTGAGTAACATTTGGAATAACACGATAAAAGTATAACTTACAGTTGAAACTGTTGTTACCTAATTATAATGGATAAATTGGTAGATAATAAGATAATAGCTTTTAAATTATGTTACTGAAAGTAGTAGATGAGTGAAAGAAACAGCCAAAATAGTATATAGCAAGCTAAACGTTGTCCAGTTTCAGTTATTTTCAGCTGAACACCTTTAAACATGAAAGCTGATTGATTTTGAAATGTTTTTCAGAGGGCAGTAGGGTCACTTCATATGAAAAAGGGTTGGGAACCACTGACTTAGCTCATTGTACTGAATGATACACCTTCCTGCAGTTTATGAGCAAGTTAGCAGAGCAAAATGAGACATAATCAAAGCTGATGATGGTCCCTATCAATTTCCTTGCCTCTTTCCATCTTTACTTATGATTCTGCAGCGGTGACCTGATCAAGGCTTCTCAAAAGGATGTACTGTATACTGAGATGCTGGCTGCCTCAAAGAATGAATCAAAAGGTAATCATTGAGTAGATGATAGTGAAATGTGAATTAGCTCTGCCTTAGAACTTGCTGTTTACTCTATGTGATAATGTAGGATCTACATAAAAGAAAAATACAGGGATTAGACTGACCTTCAGTGTGCATTAGAAAATGTAAAGTAGTAATTTAACTTAATACAGCATAACACGGAGTAAGGTGTATCGCAAAGTGTAACACAGCATTGCAGTATGTAACCTAAGACCACATACATGATGTAACACACCGATGGGACGGATTTCTGATGTGAGCAGCTGTTGCTTTGTTTTAAATCAGAGCCATTAGCATCATCAAACTGCTATCTATTGTTCTAATGTGAACTGTTGTTTCTCATGGACTGTTATGACAGGAATTGTCAAGTTTTAATGATGAGGTGTCAAAATATATCAAGTCTTATTTTAGCTCTAGAGAGAGTAGCCTTCTTCTTAGCCTGTTTCTTCTATTTTTTTTCTTCTTTTTTTTTTTTGCCAGCAAATCTTGTCGTAGAATCTCATGTAAATACTGTATGTACTGTGTCTTTAAAAAAATTGAAAAAGAATATATGAAATGTTAATATATGTTGAAATAAATTTATGCACCACATGCAATGGCTCCTAGGTATTTTTGAGGGTAATTTGAAATACTGTGGGATTTTTTTTTTTTTTTTCCTGCCAGTGCAGGCAAAGCTTATTCAGCCCAGCTTTTAATAGTCCTGAGACCATTAGATGAAGGTCAGCTAGAATCATGTGATTTCCCAAGGCTTTGGCTTTCGTCTGGTTCACCAGCGAGCCCCCAGACTTCGTTCTGAAAAAGCTCAATTAACACATCTGTAGATAGGAGTTATCTGCTGCCCTCAAAGAGCAAGTGAGTTCAAGGACAGTTAGAATATGTAGATGAGAAGCGTTATCAGCCCACCACCCCTTCATGCTGCATCTCAGCTGTTGTGTCAGAGCGGAGGAGTTAGCTCAAGTTGCTATCAGGCTGATTTTAGACAGTGGCGGCGAGGGGTGGCATATCTGCCACTGAGCAAAGCTAATCAGTTCAGACACTGCAAGAAAAAGGAAAGGTCAACCATGGCACACTGGGCCTGTGTAGTAGGGGGAGGTTGTCCTTTGTGATAGCCTATTATCCACCTGTAAAGGGCTACAGCAGCCTTAGTGGTGGTGTGCTAATTGTGTTACCTGCAACAGTCAAACTGACTCAAAGTTGAAGAATATAATGCAGAAGACAGGACATTATCCCTCACAGTGACTTGCCTGGCTTTCTCAGGACGTGCACTGTTTCATTATTCACTATCTTGACAACAATTTGAGAAGCTAAATACCAATATCATTTTTTTTTCCAGATTATTCCTTAACTGCATCTTTTAAAAGACTGCCAGCTAAACCAAATTGAATCCCAGGGCTGGAGATGGCAGGATGTTAAGCCTTCAGTAGGTGGTTCACAAAGGAAAGCGATCTCCCTGGATGCAGCCGTCTCTGTGACATCAAGTGTTAAATCCTCTTTGGTTATGCCTTCTCAGCAAGAGCTAATGTCAGCGTGAGGGGACTGTGCAACTGACTGACAGGGAGACCATTCACAGACTGGTGTCAAAATACTGGATCTCAACCATTACCTACCAGGTTTCACCTCCTCTATACACCACTTGAGCAAACCTGGCGAGATTTCAAAGTCTCAGCAGCTTTATGTTATCACAGCGTGAAATGTTGGCAGAAAAGAAGAGGCTGGCAGAACCTTGCAGTTTCAGTGAATCAAAGTGAAGCTGGACAGGTGCACTTGCAGCATGTATACCAAGTGCAGCTGAATGGTTTAACATAACAAAAAAAAAAACATGGCACAAGTTAATCCTAAAAGTCATATGTGGGTAGATGTAGCTAGACTGGCGACCTGTCCGGGTGTACTGTCTCTCGTCCTGTGACAGCTGAGTAGGCTGAATACTGAAATACAGTGCATGCTTTCCAAAGATAAACAATTGTGCAAATAGAGGCCTTAGGTACAAAGAATAATTACTGAGCATTTCTGCTGCAGCTGTTGCATCTTTACATAAACCACCAATAGTTTTCCTCTGAAAATTCAGCTGTGTGCAAACAAGTACAGAGGAAGCACTCTGGAAGTTGTATGCATAGTAAACAATGAGGGGAGATACATTTTTTTTTAGTTTTCCATATTGAAGGCTGCAGAGTAGTATTATTTTCTGCTCATTTTAACACCACAGGGAACACACTGTACAGAACTGAACCTCCTGTATCACCTCAGCATCCTGCCTCTGCACCTACAGATGATTCACTTTTAAACTGTCAGCTGCACTGCTACCTATTGCATTTTGCAAAACAGCCACGGGCATCGTACCAGAGAAGCAGCTGTAGATTTGAAAGTGGGAAAACTCTGATTGTGATAGTGATCTCAGCAGGGGTTGAGTGCCAAGGGATGATACCCGCTCCCTCAGATCTAGACTCAAGCATGGTGTGGAAATAGTGTCTGATCACAGCAGGATGAAAAAGGACAGGGGAGAAAAAGAATGTCAGAGCACAGAGAAGACAGAGCGCTACAAGCAGGAAGAGATATGTCAAGTGTGTGTGTGTGTGTGTGTGTGTGTAGGGGGTGTGTGTGTTGAGGACAAAGTGAGTTTACGCCCAATAATATAAAATGTAACTGCCATGTTTATCCCAAATTTGTCAGATGTTTTTGGCCGCTGCATATCCATTTGTTTGTATGGTATGTGTTTTGATTGTGGTATGCTACTAAATTTTGTTTGTGCCAGACATAAACTCTCAGTGTGTGGTCGTCTGCCACCATTGCTATAGCAACTGAGATGATCCCGTTTTAGAGGAGCTCTGAAATTGTCTTCTTGTTGTAGAAACCAGCAGCACATTTCTTGTTGTGGAGGTGCTGTGAGCACTTAAGACGCATTTCATTGTGTATTTTTATCTCAGTTTATGATACTGAAAGATGCTCACTTATGTTAGTGTATTGTCTCCCGCACGGCTGGCTCATTAAGCTGGAGGGCTTCTGCTGGTGCTGCATTTTACCATATACGCAACTAGCTTCCTTTGCATAGGCAAGCATCCAGCGACGTCTCTGTACAACAGGCCACATGCTGTGCATATTATACAGTATGCTGTGAATCAAGCATCTCACAAACCTCTAAGGAAGTTGCCACATGAACTTCAGTGTATGAAACATAATGAATCTAATGACCCTTTGACTTTCCATCTAGATTTTGATCAGATTTGACCTCCTGATCTTCCCTCAGTGGCACTATCAGACTTAATCTAATTGAAAGGTTGCCATAAAATTAATCATTCATGCTCACCCGAAGCTAAAAACATTGCATCCTCTCTCATCAGTTATTAAGTCTGCACGGCACCCTCAGATCTCAAAATATATCACAATCCATCACATTCTAACAGTCAGATTGCAAATTGTGTTTGTTTAATCGCATTTTAAATTTATTTTACATGCACTGTGGAAGCCTAATGCACTGTAATTAAATGAATCCTAAAATAAATACAACTCAAAAATCAAAGGACAGAAAACGTCCTCAAAAGCTGGTGTTTATGCGAGCCCAGGGACCAAACATGGTAAGATGTAAACATAATGCTAAGAAGGCTGGTATGTGTTTACTGAAATCATCATGTGAAGCACTCACATCTGGGCCCAGATTGCCACATATTGTCTGAATCCCATTTTATCACTTGAATTCAAATATTGCCAGTCATTAAGAGTCCTGTTTTTCACATTTTGGAGCTTTGTTGATGAATTCAGTAAGCTGCATATTTTCATTCATATTCATATTGTCATCTCTCAGGGCAGAAATTCTCCCTGCATTTTGAAGCCTGAATGTGTACTGTCAGTTGCCACGAGACCTGAGTGTGCCACCCACCAACATCTGTCATCTACCACGCTTCAATGCTTCCATCTCTTCACGCCCAGCCCAAAGGATAAATACCACCACGCATGCTTACAACGGAGGAATTTACTATTAGTTTTCTGTATATCAGGCAATCACACAGATAAAACTTTAAGCTGAACGTCAATGAACAAGAAACAGAAATGCTTCCAGACTTCACCTTTTTTTTTTTGAGAAGCAGTAATGAGTAATAAGTAATAAATACTAAGTAATAAGTAACTAATAGGTTTTATGACATCTTATTCCTATAATGCTTGTCAGTATGAATAAACTGGAAAAAAGAGTGGTAGGAATTCCACAATAAAAAAGACCTTAAATAATACAATGATTAATTCCAGGTTTCAGAATAAATTATTATTATAACTTAATGTGTACAAAAGTGATAATTGTCAGAATGTGGTCAATACAGCACTGCTCTGCACCTTAATGTTGTGCTATATTCCTGTTAATTAAAACATCTTTGCAGACAATTAGGTGCTTATTCACCTCCTAGAAGTACTCTTTTCATTATATCTGCATGATGGATGTGTTTAGCACATAGAGGTGCTCTCTGAGATGTTTTGCATACAGTGCAAGTATTGCCACTTTGGATAATTGCGTGAAGGAATAACACATCTTTTGTCCAGTATGTTCACTATTTTCCTGAAGCCTTCATTACCCACTGTGTTTAGTGGGCACATATCTCTGGCTCATTGGAATGTGATTGCATTGATGGTTTCAGTGTGTTTTTGTGAGCTGGATGGATATGCTGATGTGCCATACAGGATTGCTGTTAAGGATTCCTGTGTTCACATTGGACAATTCAAGTTGGCAACCATTAGTTTTGCTTTTCTTGGCCTTCATGCATTAATTATATTGCAGTTTGGTGTGTGTTTAAAGGTGGCTGAATACGTTGTGTTGCTTTGCAGTGCAGACACACAGCACTCTTTTCATATGATTTCTTCTTGGTTAACATCACTTGCCCTAAATCTGCGGTATTTCCAAACAATGGCTGAAGCTCCTCACCTTCTGCTTTGCCAGACGTCTGAATTTTGTTGTATGTCTGTCTTTTAATGCAGTGTTACTCCTCCAGACTAGTCCAAGAATCAAGCAGCACGGTGCAGGAATAGCTGTGATTGGCTAATGCAGCCAAGGTCAAGTATTGATTTAGGGAACGCTTGATTTGCTTTTGCTTTATTCTATTGATGAAGCACTCTTTTCCAGTATTGCTTGATCGTGTTCATTTAATTGTGTGAAGCCAAGATTGTGATTGAGATTAAAATGTGATTAACTGTGCAGAGCTAATTAGCAGCATAGCAATTATAAGCTGTTATAAAGTCTTAACATGCTACTTTACTAGTAGTCTGACTGAAGTTAATGTGTCAGTTTCTTTGTATTCTCTGAGGTTTGTGTGGCTGCTAGCATCCCTGGAGCTGAATTACTGCCATTTTCTGGATTTAGTCACAACCACAAATCCCCCACTTCTCCTTAGCAGAACACTTACAGTGGGGCAAAAAAGTATTTAGTCAGCCACCAATTGTGCAAGTTCTCCCACTTAAAAAGATGAGAGAGGCCTGTAATTTTCATCATAGGTATACCTCAACTATGAGAGACAAAATGAGAAAAAAAAAAATCAAGAAAATCACATTGTCTGATTTTTAAAGAATTTATTTGCAAATTATGGTGGAAAATAAGTATTTGGTCACCTACAAACAAGCAAGATTTCTGGCTCTCACAGACCTGTAACTTCTTCTGTAAGAGGCTCCTCTGTCCTCCACTCGTCACCTGTATTGATGGCACCTGTTTGAACTCGTTATCAGTATAAAAGACACCTGTCCACAACCCCAAACAGTCACACTCCAAACTCCACTATGGCCAAGACCAAAGAGCTGTCAAAG
>VUQS01028437.1:6843-21522 GCA_015108495.1 Heterochromis multidens | reverse complement strand
ACCTTTGTGTTTACATTTTTGTATTCTTAGAGTGTCTTTGGGTTTGTATTCTGGTTTGTGTTTTCATGAAAGGATTATGTTCTTAGTTTCTTAGTCCTAGTTTCTGATTTTAGTTTTGCTCTTTGGTTCTCCCGTTTCCCTGTCTCACCTCTAGGTCTGGTGTTCAGTGTCCCTTGTTCTGCCTCTCTCTCTCTTGCTCTGTCTCTGGCTCTCTCCTTGTGTTTGGTGTGATTGGATTCAGGTGTGTTTCCCAGGTGTGTCCTCTCGGCTTTGCTCCCAACTGTTTCCCATCCTCTTGTTACCCGGTCTTGTATTTAAGGTCTCAGTATGCCTGTGCTCCTCGTTGCGTCCTCCCTCATTGTGTGTGCTCTAGTCTTGCCTAGTCATTGTCATTGTTATTGTCATTATCAGTCTGTAGTCAGACTGTCCTAGCTTTGCTCCGTGTATTGTTTTTTTTTGCTTTTGGTTTCCTCGCCTTTTTCCCAGCAAAAATAAAGCTGTGGTTTTTAGTTTGAAGTTCTGTCTGAGAGTCCTGCATTTTGGGGTCCTCCACACTCTCCACCACACACTTCCGGTTATCGTGACACCTTTCCCCTTTTTATTCCATGCCAAATTAAGCAGATAAAAGATCTGGAGTCAATTCCAAGTGTTGAACTTGCATTTGGTGGCTGTTCGCTGGAACTCATAATATGAGGTCCAGGAGATGTACATGCAAGTAAAGAAGGTCATCATTTGGTTGAAAAATGAAAATAAACCTATCAGAGACATAGCAAAAGTCAAGAATACTCTCAAGAAGGTAGGTGTCTCATTATCAGACTCTACAATCAAGAGACGCCTTCATGAATAGAAATACAGAGGGTTTACAACAAGGTGCAAACCACTGGTTACACTCAAGAACGGGAAGGCCAGATTCGATTTTGCCAGAAAACATCTAAAGGACCCTGCACAGCTCTGAGAAAATTCTTTGGACAGATGAAACCAAGATCAACTTGTATCAGAATGTTGTGGAGAGAAACGTATGGAGAAGGAAAGAAACAGCTCACATCATCTGTCAAACATGGTGGTGGCAATGCTATGGCATGGACACATATGGCTTCCAATTGGAACAGGTCACTGGTGTTTATTGATCACATGACTGCTGATAGAAGTATTGAGATGGATTCTGAAGTGTAAGGGGATATACTCTCTCAGATTTAGCCAAATGCTGCAAGTCAAGCTTCACAGTGCAAAAGCAACCCAAAAGTTTCTCAAGGCAGAAAAATGGGATATTATTTAATGCCTGAGTCAATCAGATAATATCAGTCAAACAGAGCATGCTTTTCAGTTATTAAATACAAAACTAAATGCAGAGAGACCCATCTCAAGGGAGGAAACACAGCATTCGGTGATGTCTGTGGGTTCTGGTTTTCAGGCAGTCATTGACTGGAAAGAATTTCATCCAAGTATTAAAAACAGTTCTTTTGTTTAAAAGTAGGTTTGCCCAGTTTTGAGCTTCTGAAAATGGGGGACTGTGTATAAAAATGTCTGTAATTCTTAACCAGTTAATTCAATATTTCTGTTAAACCACTTGAATTAAAGCTGAAATTCTTATGGACCTAACTGCATAAACATTAGATCAGTAAACACATTGCCAAAACAAAATGGGCAAAAAAAGCAATAGAAAAAAAACATCATAGATCATTTACACAGGATAACTGTCATTTATATAGATATATTTATCCTGCATACAACTTAGTAAATCTTTACACTCACGTGGAATTTCATTTCAGCATAATAGTCATTATTGTCCACACTGAAGTTCTTATATTTGGATAGTACATGAAGTAGCTCCCACTCTCCTTGGTTCATAAAGACACTCTTGTCCTTACTGAGATCCTCAGGGTTTCGCATCAAGGTGATGTTGATGTCATCAACTACAAATCGAACACAATATTGGGAACAGCGTGAAACAGCCATGGCAACAAGTCAGCCCTCACCTACCTCTCTGCTCTCTCACAGCAGGAGAGAGTTGATGGATGCATCAAACAGAGCAGTTGTTCTACTCAAGACTTACAAGAAGTGGTGCTGCTTCAAAGGCATTGATTGGATTTAGGGTTTTTTTCTGTTTAGTTCACTTTGGATGCACTTAATTGATAAATATGAACTATTCATTGCTGTTTTGTTTTTTTAACATCCACAATTGCTTCTAATCTAAAATGAACATGTCTGGCTTGTTAGAGGCTTGTTAGAAAGCTTATACCCTTGCATATTTTTAGGAATGTACATTTTAGCATTGTCATTTATTTTGAAAAACAAAATTATGATGATAACTGTTATTTAATCCTGGGTTCATAATAGTGGAATATGCATATGAAATTAATTGAGAACTGAGTGAAATATCTTACTGGTATGGAGCCAGCTTTGGAAGGTGAGGCTGCAATTCTGTACATCAAATGGGAAGTTGTAGATGTTGAGAGTGCAGGCTGTGACAACCTGGATGGGCTTGTAGTTGCGCACAAATCCGTCATTTGTCACATAAACATAAGGAATGTCTGGAGACTTCCCCACGTCTACACTGGAGATTAGAGACAGAAATAACAGTGGCAATTTTGTTCAATGCAACAGAAATGCTAGGATCGGTGTAATAGAATTAGTGCAATTAGCATAATCTTACAACTCATTGATGAGGATGTCAGGAACCCAAACATTAGCTGTGGGTATGGAGATTTGTTTGACTCCATCAAAGTCCTCTGAATTCCACACCAGGAACTCATCTTTCCATGACTAAAAAAAAAAGAACCAAATGGCATGTAAAGATTATAAACAGATTTTTTAAATTGTACTATGTCAGAAAATATGGACTGAATCTGCTATAATTAAAAAAGGACTAAAAAAAATGAACACAAAGGGGATTAATAAAAAGAAAAAAAAAATGTTTTTTAAATCACAGTGTGTGAATACTAAAATTAATTGTTCAATGACCACATATTTGCCATGTAAAGTGGATAAAATATCTGACAAATGAATATTATTGCAATTGAGAATAAAATAAGCAAATAATAAATACTAAGATTTTTCATTTTTCTTACCTGTCTGTACCAGACATATGTTGTTAATACCTGATTCTTCTCATCCTTTAACAGAATACAAAGCAGAGAAAGCAGAGGTGATCAGGAAACACAGAATAAATATTATATGAGCCCAGGTTATGCTGCAGCTTCTGTAATTTTTTCAAAACATTCTGGGCCCCACAGTGAGATAATCCAATCATGTTACAGCAATAATTTAGGATCAATTCAAAGTTATGCAAAACAAATGTATATTTGTGTGTGCTTACATGTGCATAATTATAACACATGGCATGTATAACATTTTTATTTTTACTGCAGCATAACTCACCACATTAAGGATAGAGTATACCATGAGGTCAATTTCCACATTAGTAGAGGTCCTCCAGTCTTTCACTGGTCTCACTCCTTTCTTATACCCGACACTCAAAAATTCTGACAACCGCACTAAGGTGGCATTGGCAAATCTTCCAGCGCCGCTACCCAGTTTCTTTGCTGAAAAGTTACAAAAGATGCATTTTTATTGTGGACTTACAACAAAGAAATTATCTCAGATAATGTCAGGTTTATGTGAAAGTTAGAGAAACCAATACAAATCTAATAGACACTCTAATATATTTTTTATGATTAAACCCAGAGAGAAAATAATTTATTTTATTAGAATAAAAATGTTCTTGAAAACAATATGCTGTTAAAGAAATAATAGTTGAAATTACAACTGACAAAACAAATTACAACAAAATTGTTTCTATTTGTTGGTCAGCTTCAACATAAATGTAAATGCAATTCATCCAAAAGAAATTATAGAAGGAAATTAATTTTTTTGAAGTATTAAATGCACTGACCATTTATTATGAAATTATAATGATGATATAATGAGATTATTTTAAAATTAAATGTATTTCATAAAGAACATAAAACAGATAAATGCTGCATGCTATATAAAACCTTTCATTTCCAGGCAACTACATATTAATATTTTCTTAGAATATATAATAATAATATAATATCTTCTTTATGTATGATTAATGTCAACTGCAATGTTTCTGTAATATTCATTTCATAGTTTGAGGCACTTTAGTTTTGCTGTCATTCCTAATTGTCTATCTAATAAACTTATAGATACTAAACAATTATTAATGTTCAATATTTCTACACAATGTTGCATTTAAGTCACAAACTAAAAAAAACTTTGTGAATTTTGCTAATATCCAGACAAATTTGACTAAAATTAAACAGTTCAGTTAAGAATGAACTAAAAAGTTAAATCAAGACTAACAAATTGTTAGACAGTAAAGATAATAATGTTTTAAGTTACCAGTCATATTTTCTCTGGTATTTCTTGCACCTAAATTAAGACCTAAACTGGCTTAGGCTAACAATAAAATTGTAAACTGGAGTATGAATCAGAACTTGGTCTACCTGTGCATTCTTTTGAGGCTTCATTAATCATAAGGAAACAGACTGCTGTCCAGGCTGATGAGAATCTCATGCTGCTAGTTCACCTGCGTTTTCTCTTGTTGCTGTTGAAGTCTGCCTGTCGCACTGATGAAAGGCCTCTGGATGCCTGGCACCCATATCCTGCACATCCATCCACTATATGCATCACTTCGCTCACATCCACTATCAAAACCTTGTTAGTGTCACTCCACTCATGAGGGTGTATCCGTCTGCTCTGACACCACTCCTTGTTCAATAAAGCAGCAGCTCACTGAGATAAATGGAGCTAAAACAAGCCAGAGTTCCGTGACTGGATCATATGTCATGTCTGAGACGTTATTTAATTCAGTAACATGATCCCAGGTCAGTTTGTTACAATGTTTATCAATTAAGAAACTCTTTGGCAAGAGTGTCATCTCATTTTAGTCTCAGAGTGTCAGCAATTCATGTCTTAAAACAATTAAAAAGGAGCGTGGCAGTGTGCATTTTTATTTTTTGTTAAATGTGCCCATTAAACTTAAAAGGAAAGGTTATAACATTTTTGCATGAAATTCACATCTCAGCATATATTGTAAAGGTTCCTGGCCAGGGCTGCTATACCTACTTAAAATGAGTGAACTTGTTATATGCCACATACTCCTCAATTTAATCTCAATTGTGCCAGACCAGTAAACTCAAGAATAACAGTGAAATAAAAATATTCCTTTCTGTTAGTGGATTTAAAATGAATGAATAAACATCTATTGTCTGTACAATAATTGTGTAATATCTGTATAACACTGAAATAAAGCCAGATCTGTCTTCAAAATGCTCAAACATCCCTTATACTAGTGAGTCTAATGTCATTACATATACTCTAGAATTTACAGACCACAGTGAAGTCCACAAAGGAACACAACCTTCACATGTTGAGTGCTTTTAGTACGTTGCACCTTGTCGATCTAGAAATACTTTTAACTTTCGATACATTTTCACTCCTGTGTAGCAGGTCTGGGATCACTATACCAGGAAGTACAATAGTCTACCTTATTGGAAAATTGAAATTATTCATGAATCCTCTGCAATTATTACACTTTGCACAGCCATCTAGCAAACTGAACAGGGTTCTTTGGTAGGCCAATTCTAGCTTCTGTGCCATAAGTTTTACCCCTGATCTTAAGTGCACCTTGAAAGAGAACGGTACTGTAGTTCACTTGCATATTGGCCCCATCTACAGTAATGTACCAAAAATTTTTGTTTTTTCATTTATATATCCAAAGTAGTTCTTAAATTTAGATTGCAATTCAAACAAAAAAAAATGTGGGTTTGATTTGTATTGAACCTTTAGCTCTAAGCCATGGTGCGCTGTAACAACTCTTTAGTTTCATTCATGTTAAATTTCCTAAAGAAATGTTTTGTGGCCTACTTTTTGACTTGCCTGCTCTCCGTGCTTCAGAAATAATGAACATGAGCAGTGAAGCCTTTGAGGGCTTGTAGCTGTCTCTCTAAACGGATGCATAGAAAGTCTGTAATCATGTGTATTTCAGAAAGGCAAGATCCATGGTTCCTTTGGCTCACAGAGGCTTTTGTTTTTTCTTCTGTCATGTTTTATCTTTGCAAAATAATCACATTCTTTTTCTGGCTATTATTTTATTTAAAAAACAGGCACAAACATCTACAGATTACATTTACATCCAAAACAAAGTGAATGCAGAAATCTTAAACAGACACTGGAAGCCTCATAGAGACAGTAACAAAGCAATGATGAAAGATTTATTTTCAGATGTGTTGCATAACATCATGTAACCAGATATACTGGAGAAAGAGGCTGCTGATACCGTCAAAACGGCATTAATATTGATCGTTCCACTGGCAAGTTTTCTGTGCACGTTTGATATTCTTATTAGAACTATTAGGAAACCACCAGGGAATAGAGACACAGCAGCTGAGCTCTGAAAGGTTTTCACTGATCCATTTTGTGGCAGTAGGATGGAGATTAAAGCATGAATACAATATCATAACATCACACTGGCAGTGAGAATTTTCTCCTGAGAGCTACTTTATTGTACAGTATCTCTGAGTAAATCTTCACTGCCGGGAAACATAATAACAGAGCCAATACAATAATGTCTTTGTCAAAATGATGATACAGTGCTACGATGGCTGGAGCAGTGGAGGTTACGCAAGCAGCATATTTAAGGAGTGACTATTGCTTCAGATGATTTCAACTGTATTTTTGCAGTTTTGGCAAATATTTGTACTGGCTATTTAAGAAATATTACTCAAACTCTCAGTAGTAAACATTTCTCAATGTCAGTTTTAGCTGTTAATAATTTATATAACCTGGATAAACTGACCACATCCTGTTCTTAGACCCCAAAAGTCCAAAACTGTGATTAAAAATAAAACACGTAGCCCAAACTTCAAAAATAACAGACACATTGCAACAAATAAACTGTATTATAATCTATGTTTTTTCAGCTTAATTATATATGAGCACTTCTTGAAGTAGGCTATATTTTTAGTTAACAACAACAGCACAGTATTTATCTCTGCAATTATAGTGTGCATAAGCAAGAAGTTTTTTAAATGTCTAAATGTGCAGTCCATTCAAGCAAAGCTCCAGCTAACCCAGAGCAGCAGTAGAGTACCAGTATACAAGGCCAGAACCAGCAGATACAGGCGGAACAGGAAGCAGTCGAGCTTAGAGCAGAGGGCCAGCCATTCACCCTGAGCTGAAGACTCGCTGTCCTCCAGGGAAAAAGCTAGACGGAGGGAAACCAGCTCTCGGAGGAGCCACTCCAGTCCACAGGGAGCATCCTGGATCTCATTCAGGGACAGCAGATCCTCATCCAGCGAGTTTTCAAGCTCATAGTCTAAGATAAAAAAAATCTGGTTTACAATTCAAATAATGAATATATATTTATGCAGCAGGATTAGACAGTTTACATCCTTTACTAGCTATATATTGTGTACAATAGTCTCAGTGACTGGGCCTCAATGTGCCACCCTGCTGCTCCTCTACCCTGCTACTATTCCTTTAATGCATTTTTGTCCTACTTTCAAAGAGTTTCCATACGCTTTGGCACACTGTGTATGTCATTCTATTTTTAGAGCTTACATTTTCCCACAGATAAGATGTGCCTTGGCTTCCTTTAAAGTGTTTTTCCTCCCATGACTCATGATGTTGTTTTCAATTTTGCTGAAGTAAAGTAAAAAAGAAAGTGTACTCTGATATCTGCTGTCAATAGCACATTTGGGAAATCGAGCCTTAAGGCTTACCTCCAGACGGGTTTATGTGGTCGAGGGTTTTGATGGAAGTTAAAGCACTCTCAGTAAAGACATGACCAGCTGAGCCATACTTGTCCAACAGGCAGGCAGACACTGACATTTCCTTGACCTCCTTCTCACTGTAGTGAAGCAGCTTCACAACCAGTATAGACTTGATCAGGCTGAGCATCAGCAAGGCCATGCACACCACAAAGAATACCCCTAAATGGATATTGTAGAGATCAGAAACTGGATGTAGAAAACAGAAACTATACTATGACCAATAATTACAATAAGACTTAATTGATAGCTTAGACCAGGGGTGTCAAACATAAGGCGCAGGGGCCAAAATCGGCCCAGCAAAGACTCCAATCCAAAAAACTGAGGTGTATTGTTGAAATTGCACTTGTTTTGCTAATACTAAGATATCTCAGAGATTAAATGTGCAGTTTAACGTTCTGATAGAAAGGGGTGTTTCACTGGTCCGGCCCACTCAAGATCAAAGTGGGCTGTATGTGGCTTACAATGTAAAATGAGTTTGACTTGGCTTAGACCATTTAACCAAATATCTATTTCCATGCTCATAGTCTGATTCTACCTTAAATTCCAATCATATTGTGCCATACTGCCGGGGTACTTATCTAAGAGTGATCTTTGCTATGGTTTAACATTACCCTTACCTTTTATAGTTTTTTAATGCAGCACTCTATTTAATGCAGAGCAGGTCTGTAGCCTCCCCAGATAAATTACTGTGTGTAAAATTAAAAGTGGGGAGCACTCAGAGCTTCATAATTTAATTAAGGTATTTCAGATTCTGCTTCTTCAATTAGGCTCCACTTGTTTATCCTCTTGTATTCCCCCAGAACTATTAGACATACTATTGTCATTCTACAAATTAATGATTTCCAGACAGCGAATGCTGGAATTTATCTTATATTAACCTTTCTGGTTTCAGCTACAGAATAAACAACAGGAAATAGGTTGTTTGCTATATATGTTTGTACATATATACTGTAACAAACAACCTTTAAAGAAAAAAAGTTAGCATTAAAAAAAGTTTGTCTAAAACAAGCAATAGTTTGTATTTAAAGAGCAAAAATCTGAAAAATCCCACCAATGAGTGGGGTTCTGACAGCAGTAACAGGCAGCTCATCTGTCATGTTGACTCTGAAGACGGTGTAGCCGAGCAGTATGCTGATCTTAAAGGTGATACGTGTACCGCTGTTCAGAGGCAGGTAGAAGCTCATCACATCTACCAACATGAGGAAAATGCTTGGGATGAGGAGTCCTACCACGTACAGCAGGGGGCGCCGGCGAATCAACACCTGAATGAAAGATGAGAAATAATGTCCACATGTCTTGAGATTTCACACACCTAATTCCAGAGTCACTATTAACTATAACTATGGAATATTTGTTTATCGATCTGAAATATCCATCTCTGACATTTCTGTCCCCACCCCACCAGAGCAGAAGTGAAAGAAATTTTACTTGCTGTGCTCTAAGTACACAAACAAGCAGCAGCAGTGTCTCTTTTCACAAAAACTTTCCTTGTCATTCTGTCAGCTGTAACACAGTGTCATTCTTCAACTTTCATGTTGAACTGAGTGATCACACAAGTGAACGTGTGAGTGGAGTACTAGTAATAATCATCTGAAATTCAATTATTTCTGATTTTTGATAACCACACACACTGAAAACCTCCAGTAAACCCCTCTCTAGTGTGTTCATGTGTCTGAGCTTCTGTGATGGTGATTAATGAAAAACTGAACATAATCCTGTTAGAAAGTTTTCCTGCATACCAAGTTGGAGTACCCCTTATTAGAAACCATCCCTGATAATAATTACTGGCTAACTGATGTTTCACTAGCTCCTGCAGTGGCTCACTGAGGGATTCTTTTATTACTTTCTTTGAAAAAGTGAAGAGTGAGTCCCTAAAGTAACTGCTGTTTATACTGCACTTGTTAAACTTTGTTAGCATTCACAGCACATATGATATGTAATCATAAGAGTGTCTTATTCATCACATCCACCACACTCTCTCTCAAAGTCATTTTCGGCAGAATATCAGCTGTCTACAAACATGTCTATCACTCAGCTGGTCTCAATTTGTCAAGCTGCAGCCTGTTTCACAAAGTGATTTATGAGCACTACTCAGATGCAGATTGCAAATATTGCTGGCATCCCAAGTTTTCATCACTTGCAAATTAAATATAAATTTGCAAGTTCTACAGTCCTTTCCCATGTTCAGGCATAGGTAGCAAGGTTGTTATTTCTTCAGATGAGTTAAAAGTGCCAAAATTAGCATGAAAAAAGTTGACCCAAATTGCAAATTTCATGAAATGGGTCCCAGTTATCAACTTATAGTGACAGTAAGATGGACTAAAGCCATTATTATTTATGTGACAACAATATAACAGTGTGGAGTGAAATCAAGTGAATAAGTAACCTACTGTTAGATAAGCGTCATTATGAATGTTTTAATGCAGCTTTTTTACTTCCAGGCTGGAATAAATATGTTTGGATTTCACTTTGCCTTTTCATTTAGCTGAATAGAGTATTAGCTCCTCTTGGGCTATACAGTATTTATTGTATTGTGTGGATTTGTTTGTTAAGTGTCTGAACCATAAATAGCAGCTGAATGTAGCTCTGTTATCTTCTCCAGTTTGTGAAAATCAACATTTTCTCAGAACTCAGATATTTTTATATGAAATATCTATTGCAAACAAAACACTGTCACAGTGTAACAATATCCCAGTGAGCCATGAAATGCTCCATTACAAAAAAAGCCTTTGCTCTTTGAGCTGAATAACTAGCAGTCCTCCCTGCTCTCCACCTGCAATGGGCTATGGGGCCATTTTGCTCCCCGCTAACAAGAAGTCCATTGATCAGGCAGCCACTGAGACAGTCTCATTATGGTTGCTCACCCTCCCCTGTCTATCAGCTTCTCTCTCTCTATCTGTCTCTTTACTTGCCAGAAACAGCCTCAGCCTCATCATTTGGCATTAGCTCTGTAGCTCAATCCATGAAGGTCGCAGCCAATTGCTTTACACTTTACAATTCCACCACAACGCTTCAGGGTGTAACCCACGGAGAACTACAGTTTAAAGCTCACCATCGACAAGCAATCAGAGTCACCACAGTGCAGTTACTCTCTCATTTGTTACAGAGTGTTTACACCTCTGAAATAATAAACTTTTTGATGCCAGAAATATTAGTATTCGGTTACTATTAGATTTTAAAAAATAACCTGTTTCAATTCAATTATTCACAATAACAATAAATGTGATGAATGTACACTAAGTACAATAAGTCACGAACATTAAATCGGATGTGGGCATAGTCAGTGTTGTCTTGGCGACTCAGCCAGTAGCGTGAAGGAATGGACAGCAGTTCCCATTCTCCATCATTCATGAACTGCTTCATATCATTAGCAGTGGTGCTTTCATTCCTCAACAGAGCCAAGTTTATTTCTTTCACTGCAGAGGGAGAGATAATGAAGAATAAAAGATGGCAAAAAAAACAACAATGAACATAGTGCAAGTCTGCTATCTCCTTATACTGTGTTGTATACATATATATATATATATATATATATTTATTTATTTTTTCAGTTTACTTATACTATAATATCCTATAGTATACTTTATCAGTTGATGACGTTCATCAGTTATCCTGGAGATGGTTCAGTTTTCATCACAAGTAAGTATGGAACCTCAATCACATGATAGCCGATGGTTGCAAAGGCCTATGACAGCAGAACACCAGCTGAAAATACTAAATATTAGCTATACAGCCTCTATAATTTGACTATTTACTGCTTTAGTACACCACCATAGTCATATGGCCCAGGTTTTTAGGCTTTACCAGGAGAGATTTTAAGGTGTCCGTATTTAATGAGATTTGAAGGTTCAATTCATAAAGATTTGAATTGAAATTTCAAGATGGGATGCATAACGGTCTAAGTTAATTTAGCAGCGTCCATCTTGGTCTTAAGTGTGAACCAACCCCAAGATGGTTGAGAGCAGAAGTCAAGAGTAAGAGAATTTAGGTGTATTGTTCAACCTTATATATTATTACAGTGATAGATATCTATTATTATAGTAATTTATTGGATACTAAATAAAAACACTTAACCTGACCAATATCGACCCATGGAACCACCATGGATGCACGTGATGAGGGCTTCATCCTGACTTGTCCTGGTGTACATAGCTTGTGATAGGCAAAGATACTTCCCTGGTACCTCCCTTTTTTACTATTGGTATGTCTATATGTTTAATTATGCACAACTTAACTCATCTATTCTTATTTTTTTCCCTAATGTCTGTGTTTTAATTTATTATTCTATTTATTTCTCCCTCTCTCACTAACATCAGCGTTTGGACTGAATAGAGCCGCATACTTCCACACAGCACACCTTCAAACACACAATACCTACACACACATATTTTAATGTTTATGCAAATGTGGGGGTTTTTTGTTTTGTTTTTTGCCCTATAAAACAAGCTGTTAACATTTTCCACCACAGGTGTGAAAACTGTACTCTTCTACAGTAAAAGTAACCTGACTTTACAGACCTGAGTGCAGCCAGCTTCGGAAGGTGAGGCTGCAATTCTGCTTGTCAAATGGAAAGGCGTACATCTCCAGGCTGCAAGCTAGCACTGCCTGTATGGGCCGATAGTTCTTTACTGAGCCAGAAGAGTTGACGTAAACGTAGGGGATTGGAGATGACTTCCCCTCATCCACACTGGAACACATATGAACAAGAGGGAAGATAAGATGAGATATGAACAGCAAGACAGGCTTTCCTTTCTGTCGAGATTTCTGCAGTGGCTGTTTCTTGCTCCATGTCTCATGAATGCTTATGTATTTTTTGGGGGGTGGCTTTTTAGCCTTTATTACAATAGGACAGTGAAGAGAAGACTTGAAGGTTGGGAGAAAAACCAGGGGAAAACACACAGTAAATGATTAAATTTGAACTGGGGCCTCTGCATTAGCCTTACAGCATATGGGTCACCTGCTCTACACAGTGAGCTAAACTGGTACCCATGAATGCGCGTGTTTAGGTAGAATTCAACCCTCGTTTTGATTAGACTTACTGAGATTTCATGATTACTTCAGGGACGCCAAAATACCAGTTCCAAATACAGAAGCAGGAAGAGGAGAACGATTATTAATATTTTGCCATGTTAAAAGACATCTCTGAACATAATTAGTGCATTCCATGGTGCTTTGATTTTGCATATATTTTTTGCAATCTGCACTCTGAACTTTTATATTATTATCTGGTGAAGAATCATCAGTCATGGCCCAGGTAATGCACCAGTATGACATCAGCATTTAGTCAAGTCAGTCGAGGATATAGGCAAGTATCCAAACGTATATTCTCTCCTCATTTTATGTATTGTTACTTTAATACAAGCAATCAGTGATTAGATCTTATGGTGGCCACCAGAACTGTGAAAACACATCACTACTGATTACTCAGATCATTAGTGATCAGCGGTTACTTGAAATGTAGGAAAGTATGTTTCTAAAATCTAAGAAATGTAATCATGTTTTAGACTTTGGTAATAGTGAAGGACACTAGACTGCGCACAAGAAAAAAATGTTTGTGCAGACACTTTCTTACAATTCACTAACGATAACATCAGGTATCCAGATAGCATCAGATGACAGCGAGATCTCATTGATACCGTCAAATTCCTCTGGATCCCAAACCAGGAACTCATCTCTCCAGATCTGAAACAAGCGAAGGATTTTTCAGGTAAAATACAAAGTTATTTTATCCATAAATAAATATATGTTATTATAGTGAAAAATGCTTGTTTTCCTTAGCTTGTACAACATGAAACAAAAAGGAAACACAAAAAGACCATTTACCTGTCTGTACCAAATACTTGTAGTGATGCTCTGAGTCTTTCCATCCTGAGAAAAAGATTTATTTAAAAAAAAGTTATACAATTTTTGTTATATTTTAAGTCTTCCAAGGTTAAGGTTTGAGTTGCTTTGTAAATGGCAAAGAAATGTATGAAAAATACACTGAATCAAGTGCAACATCAAAAACATTAAGAGTAGCACAAACATAGCAGAGAGCATTCAAAGCTGACACACCACATCAAGGACAGACTGTAGTATGAGGTCTATGTAGACAGTAGTAGGAGTGGTCCAATTGTGAACAGGTCGAACACCACAGTCGTAGCTCCTCAGCAGGGTCCTGGTCAGCTGATTCAGAGCTGATCTCTTTGGTTTCTCTGGCACACATTCAGCCAGATGGGCTAAAAGTTAAAAAAAGATTACCAACTGGACAAACAGCTCATGGGACCCAAAGGCTCAGACATTAAACTGGCACTTAAATTATTACAACAAAAAAAAGCTGGGGGTGTCAATAGGTCCCTGTTGCATTTACTGAATCACTTATTCAGTCCTGCAAAAAGGCACAGAGGTGCATGAGGTATTCATTGGCCTGCATTTCCTTCACTTCACTTTCCACTGTAATGTCAAGCAGTGAGAATAGTGTAAGGAAATGTGCACTTTTTTATAGCCCTGCCAATCCACTTTTTTATATAAATTAGTATGGAAGGATTTAGATACACTGTCAAAAGGGATGCTTTATAATAGCCATTTGCCAGGGTGATAAATCTAACTCAACCTTTTCTTTATCAGTGCATTTATTGTTACATCTGCATGTGTGTACTGCTGACACTGAAGATATAGACTTCGCTGATTCATGCAAATATAGTAAGCAAAACAATGACTTACACAAAACTATCACACAATAGAAAAAAAATCTGGACATGTGACAGCTGCTCCATTCTGGTGTAAAAAAAAAAAAAAAAAAAAAAAAAAAAAAAAAAAAAAAAAAAAAAAAAAAAAAAAAAAAAATATATATATATATATATATATACGTATTCAAGTAGAAACTGATTAATAAAAGTGG
>VUQS01028436.1:9056-27949 GCA_015108495.1 Heterochromis multidens | reverse complement strand
ATGGGGGTCTGTGGGATAGCCAGGCCGAATGAAGCACATGTTCTTTTAATTCACACCTAGAACAGGTGTGAAAGGAGGGATGTGTTAGAAATAAAAATAATTAAATTGAGTTTTTAGATTATCTTTTATACACATTGCAATTGTGCTTAATAAAGAGTTTGCACTCCTCATGAAGAACAGGTAAAAAGCATTGAAGGGTCAAGATAAGGCGAGGCTGAGTTGAGTGCAGAAGGAACTGCAACATGCTTACACAGCAGGAATAGTTAAAGCCAAGGTGACATTTGTGCAAATCAAGGGAGTCTGCACAGAATGTGCTAGACTTAGATAGTATAAGTAGAAATAAGAGGCTGAGAATTGCTTGCTAATATTGATACACAGTAAGGATAGGCAGGGAGGTGTTTTTCTCTTTTTTATGTCGTTCACAGGGAAGAGCAGATGCGAGACGAGGTCAGATGTGAGCGGAGTACGGGAGAAGAACCAATTGGGAAAATGCCAAGTCCTGCAAAGAGACAGTCAAAATAATATTTTGTTTTGAATGTGTTATAAAACTGTTGCACCGTTTTGGGTTTATCTTTTTTGTGAGCGGACTGCCCGTTTTCACAAGAGAGTCCAGTGCTGTAAACTTGTATTTTCAACTGCTTGAATTTATTAAATCTTCATAAAATTTATAGCGTGCCTCCTCGAGTTTCTTCAAGAAAAAGAACACCTAACAGAAGTAATGTTTCTGTGTGGTTAAAGATAAGAAACGAGCAAACACATCATCGTTTATTAACAGGATCATCCAACATGTTCACACACACAAAGCTGACATGTTTAAAACTGCAGTTTGACTCTGGTCCAGCAGAGGGCAGTGTGACACAGCAGACGCTTCATCATCTTCCTCATCATCTTCCTCATCAGGAATAGCACAACAACACAACAAATAGCTTTAAACTTCTCAAGCTGATCACTGACTTTTACTTTATTTCACAGTTATTGACAATTTTGGTATTACTTTTTTTTGTATTACAGACTTTCTGAAATCTTATGTCAGCTATGATCTATTGAATGTGTGTCTTAATGTCTACCAAAGTTCAAACAAACATCTAAATGCTCCCTGAGGGCAGCAGCTGGAAGTGAACTCTCACAGCTGGTTGTCATTTGTGCAGCTGTGCTGTCATGGTGATAAATACCATTGTGTAATTACCCACACAACAGCTCAGGTACAGCACTGGTCTTCTGTGGACCAGACTTCAAGTCAAGTCACTTCTATTTCTGTTGCACAGTTAAAAACAACCTGAGTTTACTCAAAGTGCTTTCCAGACACCAGGTATACAGAAAAATATGCAGAATACACAGTGACAAAACTGAGTAGGCGGTGCAAAAGACAAATCATGAAAATCTCATAAATGTGATGTCAAATAGAGCAGATTAGAGGAAAATGTATTTAAAAATATGATTAAAAAAAGAGCAAAGCAAAAACAATAATATATAAAAATAACTCTAAAAATCCGTCTATATAGTGTATATACTCTATACACAGAGGACTGATTACTCATTGATTACTCAGCTGTTAACTGAATACATTTAACAGGTGAGCACAATTAGGAAATCTGGGCAGGCAGACAGAATTAAGACAGGGTATGAAAGAAAGCTAACCTTCAAAATAAAACAGGAAATAGCCAAACAACACAACATGACCACTAACACCTAAGATGAAAGAGACCAGGAAACAGAAAGGAACCAAGGCATGAACACAGAAACAAAGGCAGTACAAAAAGAAACACTGATGTACAGTCATGTGGAAAAGAAAGTTTTCACAGGACTCTATGCAGTCCTGTGAAAACTTTCTTTTTTGACATGACTGTATGCTAATAATAGGCAAGTTAACCAGAACATAAGCTATCACACAAATGAACTGACCACCAGAAACTGTAAATTTAAAACAGGAACTAAAGACTCACAAAATACTAGAATCATAAAGAAAGGAACCTGAAAATACAACACAAAAAAATCTAAACTTTGAACACTGGAATAACAATAAAACACTAAACATAAACCAAGACTCAAATACATTAACTAAGCATCCAAAACAGAAAAACAGAAAACCATTTGGAACCAAAAGTAGGGATTGTGACACAGTCAAAATGCTAATACTTCTTAAATATGAAGAAAAAAATGCACCTCCACCCTCTTTAATTATGTCCTACATCCCTAGTTTACATGATAACAAAAAAAGAGAACAAAATGCAGTAAAATACAGTAAACGTTTGTTTTACATAAACATTTTTGTGCCTCAAACTGTGATTTATTTATGATTTACTTATGAAAGTTCACAGCATCAAAATATACAGTGCCTTGTGAAAGTATTCATCCCCCTTGGCATTCGTCAGGTTTTTTTGCCTCACAACTTGGAATCAACATGTTTCGCAGTGACATTTGATGTGATGGATTTGCACAAACTAGGCTACGTTGGTGAAGTGAAATGAGAAAAAAATATAGAAAAATGAATTTTTAATAAATTAAAATCTGAAGATTTTGTGGTAAAAGTCGGGGTCAATTTTGTGGGAAGAAAATTATTATATCTGTCAGCTGCAATTGTGTCACAGCAGCCCCTCCTACAGCCACTGGTGAGTCCAGTGCTCTATGAGGACCAGCAGTTGTGTGATGCTTGTGCCAAAACGTTGCCTTTATCCTCTGTAAAATAACTGGGGTTTGGCACATTTGACAGTTACAGCAAGGATGAGGGGGGCAAATAACTCCACATGCCAACAGTCAGAGGTCCTACTCTCTATCAGTCCAAACAAAAATAATTACTGCTTCTGTACAAAGTGTGCGTTTTTTCTGCAGGTCTATAAAGTCTGATTTGGAGCTACAACCTTTGGAATTGTTTGTGAATGTCACTTTACAAGCTTGGGACTGTGAGCTTGTAAAGTGACATTATCTACTTTATTGATCCCTTCTGGGTAAACGTATTCCCTGCATTTAACACACAGCATCAGGAGCAGTGAGCAGCAACCACATGACACCTAGAAACCTACTTTACCTGCCTCAGTCAGGGGAACAGTAACAGGATATTTATTTTTGGACTGAGGGAGAAACCAGAAACTTGCACAAGCTCATGAGAACGTACAAAACCTGGAATTAGCCCAATGATGAAAGACGTTAAACATGCATTCTTTCTGATTGCCTGCAGGGGGCATCTCCTCTGGTTTCGAAAAGAAATCTGGTTGTATAGCAGTCTATGAGAAAATGACCCTCCTGCTCACTTGATCTGTGACCTAACTGAACACTTTCTTGATGGGTTTATGGAAATCTCTAATTTCAAGTCTTATTGAACACAACGTGATGTTATTTCGTAAATTATGGTCCCATTAGCTTCAAAAAGGGTGAAAAAGCAGACCATGTGACTATGAGGTGTCTCAGTTTCTCAGTCAGATTCACCCCTCACTCATCATGCTTCAAATGCTTAATGCTTCAAAATGAGAGTGATGGCATCGTGGTGTGTCAGAAAGTCTCCTCATAATTCAGTTTTCATAGGTGTGATTGTAGTTGTAATGTTCTTATACATTAGCTTGCAGTTGATGATGTCACATGCTTTTATGTCAGTACACCAATGTCAGTGACCATTCTGCGTTTTTCACCATTGGGTGATGACGAGTAGTGAATGCTAGCCGTGTGCGTTCATGCACAAACGACCACACACACACCCATACTCCCACACCCTCTCATGGTATCACCGCCTTGTATACCATCAGTAATGCTATTTACCGCTTGTGCACCCAATTAAGAATAATTAAAGTATATCTGGAATGAACTCTCTGTGCCCTACTCTCTGACCGGAGTCACTGCCCTTGAAGGAGCTATCAAACCAGCATCCCAGAGATATTCTCTCTAACGTGGTGTAAAAGTAGACAGCAGGTATCCCTGGATGGGGATCCCCAGTGCAGGCACTGTATGTCACTTCCTGGTGGCTAATTTTGTTGACTTTAAGGTGGACAGGAAACAAACTACGGGAGAGAGCTGGAAAAAATTGGTTCAGGGTCACCTGATCCAGTCCTAATTATGAGCTTTATTAGTAAGAAATTTTTGAAACCTGGTTCTTAAAAGTAGAGAGGGTGTCTGTCTCCTGAATCCAAACTGGGAGCCGGTCACACAGCTGAAGGCTTTGCCTCCCATTCTACTGTTAGAAACACTAGCAACCACAAATAAGCCTGCAGTCTGATAGCAAAGTGCTCTATTGGAATAATATGGTACTATGAGGTAGCAGGGAGCCAATGATAAGAAGCTAATATAGGAGAAATATGATCTGTCTGTCTAGTCCACATTAGTACCCTTTCTGTGGCATTTTGGATCAACTGAAGGGTTTTCAGCAGCTTTCAGAGCAGCCTGATAATAATGAATTACAATAATGCAGCCTAGAAGCTTTTCAGCATCACTCTGAGACAGGATGTTTCTAATTTTAGTGATATTTATTATATTTATCCTGGTCAAAAAGGTTTCTCACCGTGTTACTGCAGACAAAGGTAGTTCCATCCAGAGTAAGTATCTGTTTCACATCATGTTTCTTTGAGATGAGACTTTTAGGGCTGAGTGCAGTAATATATAACAATAGTTAGATTGCTTTGGGGATTTTTTTTTCTTTTTTCTTTTCTTTTGTTTTGTTTTTCTCAACACACCTTGGAAGTAGCTGCACTTTAACTTTAATACTGTCAACTTTAATAACCAAATACAGAACATCACTATATGCTGATGATGTGCTATTTTATGTTTGGGTTATGTTTCTGCTCCATAATGGAACAATTTCATTTTCATCAGTAAATATCAGTCCAAAAATATCAAATTAACTTTAAAGTCTTTTTAAATCTCTGTACATTACAGATATTTTACAACTTACAGCAGCAGCTGTTTCTTTGTGACAGGTCTTCATGAAGACTGTGTGCATGTGACAGCAAATACACAAAGCCACATCACTGTAGGTCCACTTTAACAGTGTAATAAAAAGGTTTCCAGTGCTTCCCATTAGTGATTTGATGTTCAGGGCAACGGTTGGATGAGGTCGTGTTTCTGTGTCACAGCAGCTCAGATGCATGGATTATATCACACGTATCCAGCTGTGTGATCATCTGGAGCCAGACCTGTGGGTCAGCAATCAAGCTGTGATGTCACTGTACAAACACCAATGAAACGGTTCCACTCTCACCTCCTTTTATAACAGTCATATAGTTTATGGGAGCTTTTGATTAGTCTGTGGTTTAGTATTTGGAATAGATCTTTTATTTGTTAGTTACTTTTAGTTTATTTTGACATATTCTTCTTTTGTTTTAGTTCATTTTGACTAGTTTAGTCTTTGCTGTATCGTATAGGTACTATATAGGTAGACAGGCAGGTGTCATGGTCTTTGCTGTGATCCTTGTTTAATTCTGTATTTCTTAGTTTCTTGGTTTTGCCCTTATTTACATGTTTTTCCTCTGGCTGTGTGGATTGTACCTGTTTCAGTTTTCTTCCTGTTTTATTTTGAAGGTTAGTTCCTCTGTGTTTTTACTTCTCTCCTTCGTCCTTTTCCCCCACCCTTGTTAGGCTCTGGTTGATTTCATCTTTACCTTATAAACCTTCTCTCCCTGGTGTAGATTTAGTCTGGATCTATTCCCTGAGTCTTTTTCTCTCTGATCTGAATATTTAGTTCTGGCTCCTACTTTTGTTTGTTGTGGTTTTTCTTCCACCTTTTTAACCATTAGTTTATAATAACTTCCAGCCTTCAGGCCCACAGTGTCGGCTATTCTGTCCACTCAAGAGCTTTTTCTGAATCTTAACAGCAGCTGAAGGACCAGTGTGCACTAGAAAAGGTCTGTATGATTTCTTTATTTTTGTTTTTTAACAGAGCAAGAGACTTACTTTTGTTTGCGCTCTTGCATTGGAAAAATAAGCCAGTAAAACATGCAGATACTATTTGGAAAACTGACTTATTTTTGCCTATGTGCAATACTTGCCCACAGTGCATCAGCAGCATTTTGATGATTAATTTGATTATTGATAAATAGCAACCATAAAGCTAATTATTAAAAAAGGTTTAACTTTATTTTTTTCTATAGAAAACTAGACTCCCACTTTAGATTATCAGGACTTATTTCGTTCATTATCTGAGCTTCATTTTATTTTTAAGTACCTGCATCCTTCTACCAATCCATCATCCATCCATCAGTTTTCTGCCTCTTATCCTGGTCCAGGTCATGGGGACAGCAGTCTAAGCAGAGATGTCCAGACCCTCCTCTCCATGGCCACCTCCTCCAGTTCTTCTGGGAGGACATCAAGGCGTTCCCATGCCCCAGGAGATATACTTGCTCCAGCATGTCCTGGGTTTGCCCCAGAGTCTCCACCCAGTTCAACATGCCCGAAACATTGGCGTCCTATTCAGGTGCCCGGACTACCTCAGCTGGCGCCTTTTCATTTGGAGGACTAGCAGCTGTGCTCTGAGTCGCTCCAAATGACCAAGTTCCTCATCCTATCTTTCCTGGAGACCCCAGACACCCTCCATGAATCACTACCTTATCGTGGTGGAGGGGTTTGTGTGTCCTAGTGATCCCAGGAGCTGTATTGCCCCTGATCTTCTAAGGCAAAGTGGTCCTGGGTGTGGCACTAGACCCAGTGCGATTCAGGAGAAGAATCTGAATTCTATGAAGAAGACAATGATAGATAATCCTGATTTGGGTTACTAGGGCCCCAACCTGGAGCCAGGCCTGGGAGTGGGGCTCACTGATAAGTGCCTGGTGGCAAGGTCTTAGCCCATGGGGCTCAGCTGAGCTCAGCCTGAATGAGCCACATGGGCTAGCCCTCCTGTAGACCCAGGAGGTGTCGCAGGGTTCTGGTGTAATATGGATCTGGGATCAAGTCAGAGGCAGAGGCCTCCCTGGTTGGTGAAACTGCTCCTTGGGACCAATCAATCAGTCATACTTTATTTGTAAAGCACTTTTCATGCTGGTTAAGATAAAATGCAGTAAAAACATAAATTATGTTAAAAGGGCAAAACATCATAACATAAAATGAAATAAAATTCTAAATACCCCTTAGGTACTTTAGTGTAGGCTACGTCAGTAAAATTAATAACAATTTAAAAACAGAATAACATTTACAGCAATGAATGAGCTCTAATCAGTGAATAAAATCACACAGTTCTGGATTAAATTAAAATTTACTTAAAAAGCCAAGATAATAACATAGAAGAAACTAAAAAAAATAAATTAAGTAATGTGTATTAATGCCTAATGAAGATGACTAAATAAATAAACAAAGATTTTGGTGGTTTGCGTCTTCAATGTTCTCAATGTTCCCGTTTTACATGAATCATAGCGGAAACTCTCTTATTGTGAAATATCAGCTGGACTATCTTTTATTGTGAAACAGTGCTGGTGACCGTTAGTAACCCCACAAACTGAGCTCTTCATCAATAGACCCTCAGTATGACCGGAAGCGCTGCTTCCACAATAAAAGTACCGCAGTGTTTTTGTTTGTTTGTTTTTCATGTGAAGCTTTTTAATGGGTTTAACTATAAAATCTTTAAATTCACATTTGATCTGTTAAAAAAGAGCGTGTCTTTAACAAAGTACTCACACAACTTCTAGATAGTGATGCTATATTTTTATTAAATTCAAATCTTCGTAAGCCTTTTATCTGCTGGTACACACTAAATATGATATTAATTAATTGATATTGTTAGGAAAAGAAAAACAATGCTAGATGATGACAGGAGAAGGAGCGCAAAATATATCCTGCAAAAAGCAGAAACGAACCAACAAAGCGTGTGCGCAGGTGTGAAATATAAGTACTTTTTAAGAATAGACATTATTTCATGATGTGACCTAGAAATTGAATGCAATAAGAGAAAATAAAATGTGCTTTCTTTCATAGTGACTCTGAAAACAGAGCAGTCACATTTGCAGCCCCCTACTCCTGAAATCAGTCCAGTAAATCTGAAGGATCCAGTCTCTGTAGATAAATAGAAGTTGATTTGAATTTGATTTGATCTGGAGGCAGTTACATCAGACTGCTTTCATGTTTTTTGGACATGACTGAAGAGTTTTCTGATGTTTTAGGGTTCCTTCGCTGAGTTTGCTTGTTTTCGTTTGTATTTATTTTGTGTATTTTGTTATTATCCTGGTTAAATAAAGTACAAACATAAACATGTAGAAAGGCTCTCTAATTCTTTAAGCTGACTGAAAGAAAACACAATCACACAACAGCTTGTAAAACGTGCACCAACATTCCTGTAGTTCATTTCCGCCTGAAAGTGTGGTTTTATTTTGAAGGTCCCGGGCGGAAGCAGCGTGACTGATAATTGGTGATTGACTCCGGTGAGTTTTGTCCCGCGACTGCTGCTCGGTGAGGAGCAGATGCTGCTGAGTGAGGGCAGAGGAGGAAACGGAGGTCCGGACCGAGCCACGACTGCCACACAGGTGAGATGACTCCTCTCTTCGGGTTCTCCTTCATGTTCCCCTCCTGTCCTCCTCTCTGCTCCTGTTCTTTAATTCGGTTTAAACTCCGGGACAGTGGGAACACGCCGCTCGGTACCGATGGCTCTTTATACGCGTCGTGTTTTTCCTCAGGAGGAAACGGAGAAGGTTCGTTTTAGTTTCTCAAACTGATTAAAAACCAGAGAAAAGTCTACAAAATAAACTCTGAAGAAAAAGGTGAGAAAGTAAAGAGAAGGAGTTCGGAGTGTAAACTTGGTTTGTGTCAAACCTTTAAATTCTTTTAAAAACCGAATAAACTCTGGTAGTTAAACTGTTAACTGTTAATAAAACTTTTAACGGGGTTTTATTTGGTTTTTAAAAAAAAGTTTTAAAGCGAGTTTGTGAAGCAGAAGGTGCAGTTTGTGCGTGTGCCGCTGGGGGCGCTGCAGCAGCTCCTCAGTTAGGTTTTAATTCAAACTGAATCAAACCCCTAAAGCTGCTTCAAACTGCCATGTTTATCTGTCCTGAAAGGTTTATTCTCCACCTCCACCGCTCAGAATCTGAAGGAAGTCTGTGAAATGTTTACATTTACTCTGTTTTTTACCCCACACATCCTCAAAGTCCCCGGAGAGTTTACGCTCATCTTATTTATCTGTTTAAGTAAAGTTGATGATCTGATGAGCTGAAACCAGCAGCAGAATCAGCCTTTAGAAGTCTTTCATGGTCTGTGAAGAACAGCTCAGGTTTTATGTGTAGTAGGTGATGGCATGTCAGGCTTCAGTTATTGATTATTGTCATATTTCCTCAGATAATCAATGAGTATCTGTGTGTGTCTGAAAGCAGTGAGTGAAACGTGTGTCACTCCGTCCGTGAGAATCCACAAACTTCAAATCTTCAGCTTGGAGTGTTATCACTGATGAGTGGATTCTGATCATTTCCCTGCCCGTTCATTAATCAATAACTGCATTGATTCCTGCGGACTTTACTGATGATGGTGTGACGTTTGTGGAGCAGATTTACCTGCTCGAGCTTTATCGATAAAGTTTTCTGTAGTTGAAGCAGATGTTGAGCTGCAGTCCATTTCTGATCAGTTTGATTTAATCATCATCACAGCCCTGAACTGTGTGTGTGTGTGTGTGTGTGTGTGTGTGTGTGTGTGTGTGTGGTGTTTTGAATGGAAGAGGCAGAGTTGCTGCTCATTGATCAAAGTGAGTAAAGGTGTGTGTGTGTCCATGTGGTCTCTTTCCTTTTTGCTCAATCACACTTATCAATCAGGCCAGTATTGATCAGAATCTCCACTGCTGTGAAACTGCTTTCAGATCAGTGAAAACTTTATTTAAAACCAGGGGCGGCTTTCACAAAGGTGGTCTTTAGACTCAGACCAGCCTTGACTTTGCTCACAGATTAAAGCAGATTAGTCTAATTTTCAAAAATAAAGACTACGCCCAGGATAATTAACGCTAAGACTCCGTATTATTTCAACGTGTTAACAATCAGTGACATTTCTGAGGAATAGCACTGACTGCAAACGAGGAAAGAAAACAACACAGCTCATAATATGCTAAGAAGTATAAATACAGAATGCACGAAACAAAGAGAGAGAGAGAAGAAATCGACCTCAGCAGTTAGATTAAAGAAGCTATCTTTGTAAAAACGAGCAAACATTCACAGCTTACATTTCTACATAGCAATGATTTTGATGTGAACCTAACATATAGATGATAGGAAGGGATTTAAATGCTTTTAAATTACAGCGGTGAGAGGAACTGGATGCATTTCTGGTGCAGATCAGGCTCTGACAGCCCTGCTTTAGATGGTCAGTCTAGTGTGCTTGTGCAATGAATGAATTTAGACATCTGTCTGAAGTCTGCTTGTTTTATTTGATGCAGAGTCAAGACCAGAAAAGCCCATTTTCAGCTTTAAAAGCCCATCACTCATCACTTCTAACACATGCACTGCAGCTCTTAACTTTTCCACATATTATCAGAATCGCTCAGATCGGACGTTAAACGTGCCTAAAAGCTGCAGCTCCCCGGTGACGTTTAGTTGATCCATGTGAGGATGCAGCAGGTAGTAGTCGGGAGAGCGTATGCCGACTTGAGTTTAGACTCGATCTTTAGTGCCTGCTGTGTGGTGAGAGAGGACGCGAGTAAGAAGTATTCACTCTTGCTGTGGCTGCTGATTCGATAACTCGGCAAACACGATGCAGTTATTAAACTTAAAAAAATGATTCTTTTCACAGGAATTTCCTTGAAATATAATTCAAAAGAAAAATTTAAAAAAAGAAGAAGATGGTGGTTGTTGTTGGGGGACACAGGGACTCATTCTGGTGGCTTTGACCATAAGGGTTAACCCTTACCCAGCCTCTGCCCTGGGATGTCAGCTGGTAATGAAGATGAAGAGAGCCCCAGGAGGCAGCTGACTCAGCAGCCATGAAGGGAGCGATGAAGCTGAAGCAGACAGCCAAGTGTGAAAAAGCAGAGTGTGAGAGACCCCGAGGGATCAGTCTCCGATCCCGATTATATTGTTTTCATTATCACTGGATTCCAGAGTTGTAATTAAAATCCCAATTCATCACCCAACCCCAACTCATGGTCCCCTCGAACCCGAGGGTTTGCATCCACCTCTTAGGATCCTGTTCTGTTACCCTGTCCTGAATCTTACTAACACTGTAACTAACACTTGATCAAACCCTGAATTATTTCTCATACTGTGGTTTAAATGAGGAAGCTGCTTAAACCAGGTGGCAGGACACATGATGACCTTTCACATCAGCTCAATCAGACATAACCCACACTTTATACCTGAGACCTGCAGGTTAAAGAGCGTTTCATGTCTGATCTGGCTGGTTCGGAGACTTGCGAGTCATTATCAGGTTAACATAGAGAAAATATCAGGGCTGCAGTGCACGTGTAAAAGCAGCTGTCGTCTTTGTCTTATCTTGTTTTATTGGTTTTGCATCTGAGAGCATGGAAGGGTCCAAGTGACATGAAGTCTGTCATCAGACGGTGAGGATGAGGCTCGGTGTGGACATTCATGGGCTCTGCAGCTGTCCATGTCCATGTTTTGTTTGGCATCTCTCATTCAAATAAATACACAAAGGAATGTAGAACATAAATGCACCAATAACAGCAGCATTTTATTTCAGAGCACCTTCATGTTTAAGTTTTCTTTGTAACACTTTCTGAAGGTGAGGGTTGATGCGTGGGCCACAGTCCTGATGCAGCTTATGATGCACGAGAAGTTCTCAGAAACGGGGGCTAACGTCAGATGGGTGAATACTGCAGACGGGAGCTTTACTTCTGGGCATTACGCATTTAAATATCTGACCTTAAACACCATGTATCGTATCCAAGTGAGCCGTATTCATGCCGCAGTAAAGGAAGAACAAAGTTTAAATAAATAAATAACGCTTTTCTTTCAGGCTTTATGGTGTAGATTTTATGCTTTCATACTGGACTTGTTCAGTTTGATCTGAATCAAAATCACAGGTCCTTGATTTGTTACTGGCATGCAGGCATTTTCTGTTTGGTTCAGACTTTCAGAACAATTACAGGAAGTTATGGCAAAAAAGGGCAAAAAGTGAATCAAAAACACTTGGCATCTACATGAAACGACAGCCGTGTAGACAATGGACTGACAGATTCAGCAGACAGACTCCCGCACGCTGTTTAACTTGGAGAAACGTATTTATTTGAAGTGCCTCGGCATTAGACCTTCCTCAGGTTCTCCACCTTTTTTGCTAATTAGACAGTGTGTGGGAGGCTGTTTGCATCTCCAGACCTGGAAAACGTCAAAATGAGCATCCGGAGAGGAAGAGACCAAATTTTTACTGAAATATGATCTGACGTTATACAAAGTAAAGTGGAAGAAAGTAACACCTACAGACACCAAAGAGATGGATGTGTTCTGTGTTTAATCAAGTCATAATAGAAGGCAGTAGTCATCAAGGTTCAAAGGGAGACCCAGCCCGGGCAGGTGATGATGGCAGGCTGTAGGTATGTCAGGTAAAGTTTTTTTTTTTTGTGCTCTCATAGTTAAAAATCTCAAACTAAAGCAAACCCGAGTGCATGAAACCAAAACATGAACATTAGTTTGGAGTTTGTGCTGTGGAAGACCCTGAGCAGCACTGGTTTCTAGACTCCACATTTTAAATCCTCAACGTCTGCATTTTGGCTGCGGTCATTTTGATGGTTTCGGAACCAGAAGTGACCAAATTTGGAGAGAGGGTGGAGTTTTTAGACGGTGAGAAACCCCAGGAGGAAAATGAGAGCATCACCAGAGACCTGAGAGGGGGGGAAAAAAAGGAGATTTTTCTCAAATTCACCTACATTATAAATCAGTCTGAGGGCATGAAAACTCCCTCAATACCCTGCTTTAATTGAGTCCCTGGATCCAGAATGATATCTGGATCTGGAATAGTTTGTGATGTTTTCCTGAGAATATCAAGGTGACTGCTCACAGTTCCGAGTTCAGTTTGATGTATTTGTAAAGATGCGATGGCAGATGTGCAGTTTCGTCCAAAATTCCTGGATCCAGATTCAGATCATCTTCAAAAAATACATAAAACATCAAATCTCTGATAAAAAAATCTCCAGATAATTTACAAATGTTTAAAAAGACCTTAAATCGTGTTTAACTTTGTGAAATATTTTCCTGTTTTATTTCTAAATGCTCTCACTTAGAATAAAAGGTGAATCCTGTGAGGATCACTCTGATGGGAGACATTGTGACAGTTGCTGACAGTGTTTCCAGCTGATAACTTGGAGTGAGGTCAGCAGCTTCAGTATCTGATGTGACCTTTGACCCCAACACCTTTGAGCTGAGTTTTGTGTGTTGTGTGTGCTTTAATGCAGAGCGAACGGCGGCTGACGATCATTCAGGCAGAGCGACGGCGGCGGCAGCAGCAGACATGTCCGTCTTCACACAGCTGGGTCTGCTGCTGTGGAAGAACTTCACCTACAGACGACGGCAGACGGTCAGTCTCACACACACACACACACACACACACACACACACACACACACACACACACACACACACACACACAGTTCATCAGGGCTCAGCGTCCCGACCTTTACATCATTCTTCTGGATTCATCAGGCCGTCTTTTGGTCCATAAAATGTCTTTTTAAACTTTTCAAAAGTGAAAGTTCTGCGTGAGCTGAAGAAAACCTGAACATTTCATCAGCTCTGAACCTTCTGTCCTCCCAGAAACTGTAGCTTATTTTACAGATTAGATTAATCAATATTCTGCTGCTCAGTCTCTGCATTATTCAGTCAATCACTTGGTCCATAAGTAACCTTTGAGGACCTTTAAACCTTTAAATGGTTAAATGTTGGACTGAAGGAAAAAAATATTTGTGGGCTGAAGAAATCTGTGAAATAAACTGTGGATTTATTTGCTTTTTATTTAAACATTTTTTTCAGCTTTTACTCTCCTGTCCTCATAGAAACTCCACATTATTCAGCTCTGCACTAATCATTGTTCTGCTAATGGGTTTCAGCATTAATCAGTCAGTTCTTTGGGCCATGAAATCTCTATTAACAGAGTTATATACTTTTTAAAAAGTGAAACTGACGGACTAAAGGAAAAATATTTGTGAGCTGAAGAAAACTCACAAACTGTGTATTTAATGCTGTGTTGTATGACCATGTTATCTCTGTTTACCTAGCAGTTTAGATTAAACATTATTTAGGTGGCTGCAGCACCAGGTTAGCTCAGTGGGTGAGCAGGTGACCATATGCCACATGGCCAGAGTGAGTGGCCCAGGTTTGAGTCCAACCTGTGGCCCTTTGCTGCGTGTCTTCCCCTTCTTTCTCTCCCCGCTTTCCTGTCTATCTTCACTGTTCTAATACCAAATAAAGGCAAAAAATGCCCCCCCCCAAAAAAAAAAAGAAATTGGATTAATCAATCAGTTGATTGGTTGCTATTATGTCTAATAATGGAGAAAACCTTAATGATGCTCTTTAAACTCTTTAAAACTTTTTTTTAAAATTTAAATTGATGGAGTAAAAACAACAAACTTTTATGATGTCATGATGTCTCAAAACCTTTCTAACCTAACTAAACTTAACTTTCTCAGAAACCTAATTTCTTCATGTCACCCTCACTCTGAGCATCTCTTCATCTCTGTCAGCAGTTTAAATACTCAACAATCTCAATCCTCACCTCTGTGGTGTTGTTTTTTGACCCTGATCAGTAACATGGTTCAGGCTCCCTGTTCTGCCCTCTGCTGCCGATCGATCAATGACTTGTCATTGATTATAAATAACTTCTAATAATAAATACATGAAGCTGCTTCCTGCTGCAGTCAAACACTTAAAAGGAGCCAATCAGGAGGCTTTTAGACCACATCCATGCACTCTCTTTGTGTTTTTGTATAATGGTTTCCTGTCTCTAGCTGCATTATGTGTTAAAGTGTGTGTGTGTGTGTGTGTGTTTCAGCTCCAGCTCCTGGCAGAGATCGTCTGGCCCCTCTTCATCTTCTTCATCTTAATTGCCGTGCGGCTGAACTATCCTCCCTACGAGCAGCATGAGTGTGAGTTGAAAACCTTTATTTAAATGTTACTTAAACGGCACTCTGGTTCCGAACCCAAGACGATCAATCAGTTGATGCAACAGCTGCCCCTGTTACAAGATTGACCTTAAATGATGAAGAGTGATGTCAGAGAGCATCTAGCTCCGGGAGACAAATCTTCATGTGACAGGCAGATTATGTTCGCCACGGTTGACCCTGCACTCTAACATTCAGGCTGAAAATGATGATATATCATTATTATCCTGGTGGGCACAATATCAGGCTGGAAGCACGACTCCACACACCTGTGTTACCTCTTTGACTAATGCGGTGCTGGTAACCAATCTAGAAGCTGTACAAACTGTAATCATCTATCATGGGAGTCTAAGGGGACTGACACATTTTTGGGCCAGCCTCCAGACCACACTCTTCGTTGACTTCATTTTTCAGCTGCGAAGGTTTGATCTTGGTTGGAATCACTCACATCAGTGCTCATGGAAGGCCCTACCCATGATTGGCTGGTGCAGCAAACAGATCTTCTCCGCCATAATTTTCTTCCCACAAAAATGACCCCGACTTCTGCTAGAAACACTCGGTTCTCAAAACGAACCACAACAGAATTGGACCAGAACTGGACCAGCACCACTTTGGTGGCACATGTGTGCTCTGGAGGAGACAGACATGAAGATAAAGTTTTCTACTTCCAGCATGAAGAGAAAGTAACATACTGTACATATAGCAGCGAGAGGGCGAATAATCGTATTTTAAGGTGTTTTTTGTGTAAAAAAGGTTAACAGCAACAGAAGGCTAAGTTAGTCCATTTTATTAACTGCTTGTCCAGTTCAAGGTTGCAGGGAGGCTGGAACCTATCCCAGCACTCATGGGGTGAGCGGTGCGGTGCACCCTGGACAGATCGCCAATCTATCACAGACAGACAACCATTCACATGCACGTTGACACCTTCGACCAATTTAGAATCAGCCATTAGCCTAACACACACGTCTTTGGACTGTGAGAGGAAGCTGGAGTCCAGAGAGAACCCACAAAGTCACAGGGAGAACATGCAAACTCAACACAGAAAGGTTCGAAGCCAGGATGTTCTTGTTGTGAGGCGACCCTGCTAACCACTGCACCACCATAATATGAATACCTGGTGTATAAGCACGGCGGGGGTAGGGTTGTGCTGATGGACGATGATCTCAGGTGCTGACTGTAGCTTGTCAATGAAGGCATTTTTTTTTTTAGCTTGTTTCCCATTAACGTGTGATTATTCTGCATATAATACACAGACTTGTGTGTTCTTGCCCAGAGCTCTGCCCTCTTTGAAATGAATGCTCGTGTGGGGAGCGGCTTCAATGATCACTAAACATGAGAAAACACAAGATGGCGGGTGTTTCTGTGTTTGTCTGTTGGTTAGATTTTTAAATTGGAGCTTAACATTGTAGAGACTGTGTGTGTGTGTGAGAGACTGAGCTGTGTGTAGATGTAAAAACAGACTGAAAGAGTAAGTGGAACTACATAGAAAAAAAGTTTTTTTTAAAAAAAGAGCTAGGCTGATGTTCAGATGATTGCTGTACACTGTTATAAACCCTTGGCATTGATGGTGTCGGTTATTGGCGGTTACACGGGGGGACAATCAGACTATGGGGAGGATCATACAACCCTTACAGGGTGTCAGGTTAGACCCCCTATCAGCCTTATAATACGCTGAAAACACCACAATGGTTTGCACAGCCATGGTATAGCTGCCCAGATGATGTGTGAAGCGTGGGATTGACTCTGTAGACGTGGACCATCTCTCTCTGACCTGCTGGTCTCTGGTCTGGTTGATCCTCTGGTTTGATCCTCTAGAGAGAAACAACAGCATCATGGGATCTCAGCTGGGTGAAACCACAGATGGATCCTGTCTGTGTCTCATGTGTTGCAGTCGGTTTCTGTCCACATACTTTTGGTCGAGTCCAGCTGGAGTCCTCCTGTAGATGTTGCAGAGGTGTTTTCAGGTGTTGCAGGAGGGTCCAGGGGCAGCCAGGTGCATGCTGGAGTATCTTATACTGGTTATCGTCTCTCTTCAGACCCTTGCACCTTTAGGAACATCTGATATCAGTTTGACACTGATTGATTCCTGATTATCGGAGGTTATTGATTGATGATGGTCCTGAAAGGAGGAGGAAGTGCAGTATTGCTTACTGCTGCAGGATTTTAAATTAAAGCTCTGTGTGCTAAATGAAGCTCCTCATGTTGTTTATCATAAGGAGCTTGTGGTTTATGGCTCTTTATCGGTCATTATCAGACGTCATGAAGGTCACAGAGCTCCATCGTCGATCAATAAAGTTCTGATAGGAGTACTAAACTGCACAAAAGAGTTAAACCTCAGTTCAGCTTCTTCTTTTTCTGTGTCAGCGCAGATCTCGATGTTGCATAAATAATCAGCAGTGTCAGCAGTTTGATTTGATTTTGTTTTAAACATCTTCCCCAGCCTGCAAAAAGCCCCAGAAATAGGGCACAGGGCATGGAGAAGTTTGGACAGATGGAGGTGACTCGGACAGGAAGTTGGTGACCTTACAGAGAGAGAAAGCAGGAAAACAATCTCTGGCTCTCATCCACAGCATGTCGTTGTCTTCCTCCCCTCACCCCCAGCCCCGGATGGCTGCCCCTCCCTGAGCCTGGTTCTGCCGGAGGTTTCTTCCAGTTAAAAGGGAGTTTTTCCTTCCCACTGTCGCCAAGTGCTTGCTCATAGGGGATCATCTGATTGTTGGGGTTTTCTCTTCTCTCTGTGTTATTGTAGGGTCTTTACCTTACAATATACGTTTTCTTTTTTTGTTTGTTTGTTTTTTTAAATCGGTGTTTAACTGAATCTCGCTCAGAGGAAAGCTGAACATCTGTGGTGACTGTATTTCTTCTTAAAGTGAGGATGCTTCAGAGCTGACATCATGAAGAGGTTTTATTATTCAGGCTAAGCGACATAAATATATTCTCACCGATGTGTTTGTTCAGCATTCATCTACGTGCTTTTTGTTTTCCTGAATAATCAGTGAGAAACGTCCGATGAGCACAAGCTGACGTCGCCTGAATTTTTAAAAAACTAAATATTCATATTCTGATGGCACAGAGTTAGGGATAGGGTCATTACTGATGATGACTTAGAGCTCACAAGTTTAAAAAATCCAAACTTTTTGCGTTAAGTGTAAATAAATACATTTTGAAAATGTTCACGTGAGCGAAAGCCAGAATTTTAAAAAGATGAAACCATGAGTGAAAGACACCCCTTACCCCACTCACTTAAATATTTGCCAAACATTAAAAGGTATTATTTATTGTTGAGTCATTTTTCTCATTTATTGAGCAATTCAGTTAGAAAACACATGAAGAACAGCTTGAGACTGCTTAAGAAAAATTAGTGGAATTTCTAAAACCTGAGTCTGCTGTCCTTAGAGGCACATTATTACCACCACAGAAAGGCATAAAACCTTTGCAATAACGGTATTTTTCCCGTCTTAATCATTAAAGCAACTTGTCGAGATCAAGAAATGCTTTTTTTCACCACACCAGAAATATTGGTGCATTTTACTGAAAATTTGTCGCAATTAATGACAGCAAACCACAGCAATTTTCACACTTAGAGCTGGCCAGTGGGCTGATTTAGACCCTTCTGCAAGCCTGTTCTGGCCCCAATGCTCTTATGTGTGAGAGGGAGATTGTAGTCTTCATCTTTGTTCACAGCCGTGACTGGCTCCCATCTTTTTTTCCCATCCCATCTTTAAAACAACAGTGTAAAACTTAAATGCACATCGGCACAAACTGATCCAAACAGGGTGCAAAATGCTAAAAGTTAAAACAGCTGAGGGGATCTTGGAGTTAATCCGCTGTCAGCAGCTGATGATGAAAAATCAGAAGCTTCGGGCAATGTTTTTTTTTGTTTTTTTTTTTTTTTTTTGCTAATAATAAT
>VUQS01028435.1:0-17865 GCA_015108495.1 Heterochromis multidens | reverse complement strand
GGGCAGTAAATCCATTATAGCATATTGAATGCACACACTGTACTCACTATTGCAATGCTGAATACATGTTGCATGTGATAACTGTTATTTGCACAAGTTATTTGATAGTCTTGAAATTTACTACAGGCATTATACCTTGAATCCAGTGGCAAAATATCAGTTTCTACAATACTTTTGATATCCATCTCTCCATTTTTTGGCACTTACCCAGTGGTGCCCAGACCTCCCTCTCTTCCGCCACTTCCTCCAGGTCTTTCAGGGGGCATAACCATAATAATCATAATCTTTCCAGCATGTCCTGGGTCTGTGCTGGGGCCTCCTCCCAGTTGGACATGCCTGAGACACCTCACCTAGGAGGTGCCTGGGAGGCATCCTAGCATTCTGATGGCTGAGCGTCTCCGTTCTGATCTCTGATGCTGCTTTGCAGCGTGGTACAATACAGCACACCTAAAATCAAGAGGATTTAGAAACCTGCATACTTTATAAGTAGTAAGGGACTGGGGCATCATTTTGAAATTGGCAGCTGAAGGTGAACTGAAGAGGGACTCAGTAAGACTGGTAGCAGTGATTTTACCCAGCAGTGTTAAAGCACAACAGATTAAGGACATCTTTATTGAAAATGTGCACTGGACGTACGCTGCAGTGGAACAGTCATGTGAGTGTCTGCAGCTCACTGTCTGCCTGAACTGGCTCACTGACTTTGCTCCATTTATTCTAGGTCACATTCAGTAAATATTTTATGGCACAGGGTCTGGTGAGACACTTAAATTTAGATGGTTAGATTTGGGATGGAGTCTAGACATCTTTGGATACCACCTGAGTGGCAGTGTTTACAATGCTGACGTATTCTTGAACAAGGACTTGCAGCTCCCACTGCACAAATGTGATTATGAGAATATAAACTGGGTTCTTGGTAGATACCCACTTTTTTTTTTTGTGACACATATGAAAATAAAGGCCAGTTTACAAAAATAATGCAGAATTCAGCCAAACAATGATGTTCTCTTTGAAGCTATGTTTACTTAATTATCAGAGGAATTAAAAGCAGCTGATAACTGTGGTTGCATGGAAGAACCTAGGAAGACTATCAGAAATAAACAAGGTGATAAATTGACATGATAGCAATATTTTTTCCTGTCCAAACTGCTTCATCTCCTGTGCCCATGATGATGACCATGAAACATCAGTGGAGTTTCCCTAATGGAACAAACAATGAAACTTAAAAAATTCCAATGTATTGTTGCTAGTGTTGTCATGTTAGCGTCTACTATTTTTCCCTCTTGTACAGTCAATCATGAGAAACTAAAGGGGGCATTTCCACCTCCAAATCTGCTTTTCTGTGAGAGTAATGACAAAGTATGACCTTTGGAATTTTTGGAATGTGCAAAAACAGGATGGATTTTCTTTTCATAGCAGCCAGCAAGCAGTTTTCACTTAAAGGGATGCCTTCTCTCCACCCCCATACCCAAAAACAGCTCACTTACACATAATGGGTGTTTACCTTACTGTGTGTTTTCATTTGAAGTTGTTCATATTAAGTGTTGACAGCATGTTATGTAATGGGGACACTGTATATACCGCATTTCTTTTCTCTGCTGAACACAGCAAACAACATTAACCCCCATTTTCATATGAAAGACTTTAAATAAGATTCATGTTTTTTTTTCTTTAAATGTGTTTATTTTTTTTTTAAAGATGACTTTGGAAACTGTGCAAAAAGTAAAGAAAAACTATGTCAGGCGGTATGGGTCAGGTGCAGGGCTCAACTTCATGACATCACCAGCAGCATGGCACACATTTTAATCGGCTGAGCCTCACAGAGTGACCGCATGTAGTCACACTTAAGCTACCCTGAGACCGGTGTGACAGCAGCCACAGGCCACCGATTTAATCCGGTCCCAGTCTAGCAGGACACTGACCTCACTGCAGTGATGTCATCAAGGTGAGTCAGACATGTCTGAGAGTATGAAGGCCAGGGAGGAGGAGTGTTAGGGTAAGGGATACACATCGGGGGCATGCAACTGAAAAAAGGGTGCTTGTGTTAGGATAAGAAAACTTTCCTTCCATCTGGGGACAGAGTGATGGTACAAGATTAACAAGTTCTCACTTTTTTTTGGTTAGCCTGCAATAATTAATATTTTTATATTAACAATGGATCAAATAAGTTACTCAAAGTTGATTTTACAGAGCATTTTTACTTTACTTGTATATTTTTTCTTTAGTCAATAGGGCCAGCAGTAGTACCAAGATTATTACCATAAAAAAAAAAAGAAAAACTGCATACAGACATAGATAGAGAGTGAAAATGGCGACTTATTCAAAACTTAAAAAGCCAGCCATTTCCCTGGCCAAAAATGGGCTAAAGGAAGACAACATATTGGCATGTTTCTTGCTGTTGCTATTTATAAGCATACTAGTCATATTGATTTTAGTTTCTAAACAAAGCATCAAATGAAAACTGAACTAAATTCAGAGTGAAAAAGAAAAATTAAAAGTAAAAAAATATTATAAAACTAGGAGAAAAAAACAAAACAATGGTTCCATAATGGACTCCAACCCCAGTCTTCTGAGTGAAAGTTTTATGACTTACAACTTTATAATTTGATAATCTGTATGTCAGTGTTACTTTTACTGCTTTAAAATGGTCTAATGAGTAACGAGTAAAGACATTACTCACTCTTTGTGTGTGATTTTATGTGTCTATGTAAGACAGACTTTAGAGAATGAGAGAAATGAGACAGTGTCTGTTTATGTGTTACAGGGGGCCAGTAAGTCCTTTCCAGATACTGTCACTTATTAACTGGAGCCTCCCTGCTGTCTCACCAGTGGGGAATTTTTTTTATCAGTGACATCACAGGTAATGGACAGACTGGGACAGAAAAGTGGCACAGAGGGTAACAGGCAACAGAGGAAAGACTCCTTAAAAGGAGATCAGTGTTGTTATTTGTTTGGACCTACCTCCATTAAGAAACACCATCTCCGCTTCCTCAGATTGTCCTTGGGATGAGTAGACCGGAAGACAAGTACAGGTCACCTCAATGTTATTCCAAAGCCACTGTGAAAATAACAAGATTTGTATTTTTTTTTTAACTGAAGGAGAAGTGCTTTGTCTTAGTCTGACATATTTCACAAGCCACTACATGTATATATCTGCAAGCTATGCCATCAAGAATGGCGTAAACATTTAAATAATTGCACCATCAATGTCACAGTAAATCATCATTTAGAGCTAATGAATTTTTTTGTGTGGTTTGTCCATCAAAAAAAGGTAAAAAATGGAAAATACAGTGAAAAGAACACTCATATAAGGAGCAGTAAGGCGAATACTGTTGCTTTCAACCTTCTTGGTTTGTGATCCCTTGGGAATAAAAAGCAAAGTCATCTTGAAAACCCAAATCGCAGAATTGCAAACTCTTCCTCCAAGATACATTTTTTTCTTGTTCTCTGAATCATTTCAGAATCCTAAAATTAACAAGTCAGAGAAAATGTGCACAGTAGCAGAAATATAAAATCCTCTGCTTTTCTCTTTAGTTTGCTGTCACATACATGCAGCTTGTAAGCTTCTGCAGAGGCGAAGAACCCCAGCTAACAGATCGATGGATGTTAATTGGAGGTATGGAAAGTTTGGGAAGAAGTGTTTCTTGGAATATCATTAGTTTCTTTCAGTGTTTTTCTTATTCAAGATTGACTTTTAGATAAAAGAAGCACCTAGAGGAAAAGAAAACTTCATACTGCATAAGCATGTCAGTCGCCTCTTGTATACAGTAAACATAAAAGTCATCTTCAGATTCATACTTGCACAACTCCATGAATCATTGCAAATAAAGACAGGCTGTGAACAAGCAATAAGGGGTGCATCACAATAAGCCTTTTCTAATCTATGAATAGCTGGAGTAACGTGTACCCTAATGATAGACACAACCACAATCAGTAAACATACACAGAGACAGTGATTTAGAAACATCAAGGGAAAGAGTGAGTTGTAAAATGTGTTCAGACAATGCTCAGGGAAAATTTGACATATGTCTGGTGAGCATATGAGAGTGTGTGACTAAGAGGAGACGATTTATTTTTTTAACCATAATGACTTGAGGGTGTATAAATTGGATTCTGCCTGGAATTTACCTGCTAACACCACAAGCTTCTGCTGTTGGAAACTGGGAAGCTGCAAGATTTGGTGCTTTTGCCTAATGTGTGTTTGGAAAAGTAGAAAATATTCTACATTCACATGTCACATTAGTTTTGAATTGTCAACATTTGGTTGACATGTGTGCCTCTCAAACTTTCCTGCACTTTTTTATCTTTGCGTGCAAGTTATTTGTGCGTACATGAAGTATGAGTTTGTGGATGAATGCACATGTGCAAGTGTATGCACGCATAGACCCATGTGGGTGTGTTTCTGAGCGTCATGACGATATACAAATGATTAAACTGTGCATCCCCACCTGTGTGCTGCAGACACCACAAATCTTCACCTCTCACCTCCCCACCACAACAAAGGGAGTCTCCTTGTGAGCTCATGTCTGGAGTTCTACCACAGCCTGCCTGAAAAAGGAATAGTACAGCAACACTGTTTGTATTTATAGGCAGGATTTTCCAAAAAAACAAAACAAAACAAAAACCCAAAAGACAAAAACAAAACAAAACAAAACAAAAAATTCAAAAGGCTCATCATAAAGAATCACTGACATTTAGTCTCTATAGCTAAAACCGTAAACATATGTATTCATAGTTCAATAATAAACTGTATATGAAAGATAGAAGTAGCCACCATGATGTCATTACCCATCAGTTTGTGGGCTGGAGTTTAGTATTTTAGCCATTGCCATCTTAGTTTTTTGGAGCCAGAAGTGACCATATTTGAAGAAGATGTGGTGCTGAAGATGGAGTATTAAGTCAGTAAATGTTAGCTGGCTTGGTTAGCCAGGTACATAGATAAACTGTATGGGTGGAGATAGAGATATCTACTAATTAGTGCTAACTAACATAAAAGCAAAGTACAACAATTTCACTCACCAAAACTGGAGCACAGACTTCAGGACAATTCGTACAGTTAACCATAACCATCAATGTTGTCTTTGTGTATAACTGTATTAAAATTTTAATGAGGGAGTTATGTATTAATTGTTATGTATTAAATGTATTACAATTTACCTCTTGTACAGTTTCCATGAATATGGGAATTAGCTGAGATCTAAACAGTTTTTGTTTTTCTGCTAGGTAGGCTATAAAAATGTGTTTAGCTTAGAAGTCCAGAGGAATTTACTCACTTTTGGAACTTCAAGCCTCAAGTGGCCAATTGAAGAACTGCAGTTTTTAGCACTTAAATATTATTTTTACTTTTTAGACCTGAAAATTGTGCACTTGCACTTAATCCAGTGATTGCAAGGACCAATCATTGATTTTGGTAGATAAGCAGGGTGACAGTCTGTTTGTGTGTCTCTGTCTGTGTGTGGAAACATAAGGTAAGGATGTCTAATGGAGGGCTAAAACCCCAAAAGCAGGATCCACCCAGAGAGACTCATGCAGGCCTATCAATGGAGCCATTGATACATGAAAGACCACAATTGATGGAGGGAGCATATGAGAGAGAGTGAGTGTTTGAGTGTGTGAGAGTGAGTGTGTGTCTAAGTGTGTAAGGGGAAGAGATTTACAAGAACAAATCCACCAGATGTAGAGTGTGAAGCAAGAGCCAGACATTCATGTTTGCCTGGGTCATGACCTCAGAAAGAGTTTGATTTTTCCATGACCTCCAAACATTGTTCACATGTTTTACTGCTACTTAAACTATTTGGCTGACTTTCATTATCTTACCATCACTTTTAACTATTCGTTCATTTAGTCTCTTTAAATTACAACTTTAAATTGAATCAAAAATATCACAGTGAAACCCATGGAAACAGCCTTCAGTGTTTTGATTCATCATCATACACCTTAGACTACCAGCATTATCTGGAGATTCATATTCCTCATTGAAAAAATCACTATGTGAGACTCACCTTACAGTCAGGTCTATTCAGTAAGCACTAAAGCACTAAAGTAAATGTAGAATATAGCTGACATTTTTTACTTATAAAAGAAAAAATAGCAGTTATTATCTTATCCTCTGCCCCGCATCCGATCCAAAAAGTTAACATCAGCATGCCATCTTGAAGGATGTCTCACTTTAAATTGTGAGGACTGAAGAGCACAGACAGAGAAGACTGGTTGGTCTATCATCCACATTAGCAATCATAAAAATTAATATCTGCTCATCTGACAAAGATCACAAAGCACAGCTATAGCAGCTGTAACAAAATAACAGATGGATGATGCAGCAGTGCCACACCCCTGAATTTGCCCCTTTAAAATGACAGCTCAGAAGAAGGAAGTCTTATTTTGTTAAATGTCTGTTGCCATGTCTCCTTTATGTCTCCCATCTTAAGGGGGAACGACTAAACTGCAGAGAGAGGAATGGGTGCATTTAGTAACTGAACTCTTTTTGTACCTCCTGTTTGTTCCTGACCGGTCTGTCACCTCCTCAAATCTATCTCATCTGCACTGCTTTTCAGTGTGCATTTGTCAGTGCTAACTCTTCCACAGTAAACTGCCCGGTCTGTGTGTGGGACCACCTGTCAGTGTTTTGATTTTCACTTGTTGCACTGTTCTTCAGCGTTACCTGAACTGTGGTTGACACTCATTTTTATCTCGCACCTCAAGGGCAACACACACACACACACGCACAGTAACCCTTACCCTAGCTTTAAATACTTTTTGTTGATGGAGAGTGCTGTCTAATATGCGGCACAAAATCTCTTATAGGTTTTCCATTGGGTTGAAATCTTGTGACTGTTAAGGTGATAGCATATTTACCCCGTGACCCTTTTTCGCTCTACAGATGGGGACATCCTGGATGAGACCGCTCCCATCCAGAAAGGAGTTGTTTCATCAAAGGAGAAAGGTGATCACTCAGAACAACTTCGCACTGACTTGCAGGGACCCCCCTTCTCTAACTCTGAGCCAGCTGAGCTCACTGTAGAAGTGAGTTTTTTGTAGAAAACTTTTGTTACTTGTCTGTATCGCAACACCGGGGAGACACACAGCAGTGGTTGATAACGTTTAGCTGCACTACAATGATTAGATGAATCTGTATTTGTATAAAAGTTGTTTCTAAAGTAGAAATTAACTCTACTTGGGCTGGTTTTCAACTTTTTAATTCTGTTGTCGATTTCGTGTTTATACGTAAACACTTAAAGAAAGATCATATGTGTGTCCTCATTAGGATAGAGATTTGTTTTGGTGTGTGGGACTATAGCCTCAGGTTTAGATAGTTAACTGATAATTATGTGACAATGCATTTCAGGTCATGATATGGAGTAATGCAAAAATAATGTAATGAGTAGTGTCATGATAGTGTCTTTCTCCGAGAAGTAATTAAGTAACGTACTTCATTACTTTTAAAAAAGGTAACGAGTAATGTATAATACATTACTTTTTTGAGTAATGACCCCAACACAGACTGATATACTATAACTTCACCTACTAAGTCCAGCAACAAACTTACTGGTTGACTGATGCATTTTGGCCTTCATCAGAGTGATATAGTTGCTGGTGCTTTAACTTATGAAAAAAATCTGTAAATTACTGTATTTACTATAGGAACTATTTTCTTTCCTGCTACACCTGGAAGCCATCACTCAGCAGAACAATGCATCCATCTATCGAACATTAATGGCCTTCATCAGTTTAGCTTTAAAGTTAGGTGCATGTTTCAGTAGAACAGTAGAATGAAAATAGTTCCAATGAAACTGCTCACAATAACATTTTATTATTAGTATTATTATTATTGAGTAACCATGTCATGATTTCTGCTGCTGAGTTCTTTAAATCTATTTTGTCCAAAGCAGGAAATCACAGAGGAAAAAGAAGGCACCAGTGCATGTTTAATGTAGGGCTGCACAATTACGCAAAAATGATAATCACAATTATTTTGTTCAATATTGAGATCACGATTATTTGTCATGATTATTAATTGACTTTAGTGACAAAAATGTAAACAGAACACTGCTTTCACATCTTTGCATCTACATAAATTTTTGCATCAAAATAAAATTGGTCCTTTTTATTCACCTAAATTCAGTGTGTGGATATTGTGCTACATTAATACATTGTGCAAATTAATCTTTGTAAATTAGTCTCTGAAGATAAATACGAAGTCTTATTCTCCATTCACTGTACCTGCATGATTCACGTTAGCAACCATTGCATTGTTTTTCTTCGCCTTCAAGCATTAATTATACTGGAGTTTTGGGTGTCTTTTGGTTGGTCGCTTGCACTAAATTAAATTAAATTCAATTCAGTTTTATTTATATAGCGCCAAAGCACAACAACAGTCGCCTCAAGGCGCTTTATATTGTACTCTGGGTAATGTTGGAGTCAGGTTTTGGCTAAATATTAATTACTGTAAATTCTTTTAATGATTACATAGCCTTTTCTCTAGACCCACCCTCAGGGCACTCTTGAAGTAGTACAGCTTTAAGAATAACAACAGTTGATGTTGATTCTTCACTGCAAGATCATCAGCTGATAAAACTATAAAGTCCTTGAGTAGCTAATTCCAATGATTAATATAACCCCATCAATGACATATAACCAGAACCATCACTGTACAGCTAATTTATTTAGAAAATAGGCAGAGTAGAAAGATAACAGAGTAAAGGGAGGACATTGTGTTGTAGGAAAGGTACGGAGGTCCTGATGTGAAAAATGCAACAACAACATGGAAATCATAAGAGCAAACCCAAAAACATGACAATTCAGAAACGTTTTCAGGAGCTTACCTGATTTTAAAAAAAAAAACACCTCTTTTATTTTAGGAATATTAGTATTTCTGCTACACATCACGCTCTTCCTTCAGCTCGTGGAATCAATAGCAATTAGATATTACTCCTTTCCCCTCATATCTGGCATTGTGTGAGTAATGATTAAAGAGTCTGACTCCACATCAAACAGAGGAGGCAGCAAACTACATAAACCTTTTTCAAAGGCTTTATTTATGACATTAGAGGTAAGATAACACTTTAATGATCCCCATAAGGAAACTAAGCTTTTGCAACAGAAAACAAAAAAAAGAGGCTACATCAAAGTTCTTTTGAATAAGATGACAGCTGTGAGTTAACAAAGACCTTGCTGAACAAATAGTTTGTTGTCAGTGGTGGATGAAATAAAAATGTTCCAGTAGGTGTCAGATTAGTTATTCTGTGGTGGACGAGAATGAATGTACAGGACTGAGGAGGCATGGATACATGGATGGATGGTGTAATGTAAGCAGAGGTCAGGGATTAGGGAAAAAGAGAGAAGGATTTTCAGATGAAAGTAATCTAGACATGTCGATAGTCATCCTCTAGGGGGAAAAAACATACCAGGCCACAGAGATTATCCTGATGGTGATTGCATAATCGCGTTGTGTGTGCATGCGTCTGTTATGCTAAGCAGACGGCACAATTAGTCACTCTCCCAGTCATGCCTTCGGGCTGTGACCAAATACACGTAACATCAGGCATGCAGCTACAGAGAAATGCACACTTTTACACATGGAAGCACCGCTGAAAGAGCTGCGGTGTTACTTTCTCAGCCTTGACTTAATGAGGAGCTTGTTTTTTTCCACTTTTTCTCTCCCTCCCTCTTTAATTGGATTCTTTTTTCCCTTGCTACATCCTTTATGACCTCTTTCTTTCTCTCTCTTCCCCCTACTCTTCTTTCCTTTCATTAACTTTTCCATCTTTAAGAAGGAATTGTGTTTGCTGAGACATGCGTCTTTGCAAAGCTATGCAGAGAAGAGTGCTAAGGGTTGCAGAAAAGTCATGGTACATAACCATGGCTGGACTGACAATCTGGTAGACTGGGACTGGGTCTTTTGGACAGACACCCCGTTTGTTTGTTTGTTTATTTCATGACACCAGGTTCTCTCAAGATACTCTGGCTTCCTCCCACAGTCCAAAGACATGTATGTTAGGTTAATTGTTGTTCTAAATTGGCCATAAGAGTGAATGCCCAGTGATAGTTGGGTTAGATTTCAGCCCCTCTGTGACCTAGCCACCTGTGACCCATATAGATGGATGGATGGATGGACGGACACTGGGCTGATCCAATCACATCTTTAGACACCTCCCGTTTTGGGCTCAGTGTCAAAACACAAGGGAGGTGCAGGGGAATCAAAGAAATATACAAAATGTACAAAATGAATAAGTTGTTTGCTGTAAAAACCTCTCCAGCACCAGTGCTAATTATGGTGGTGGTAAGCTGGATATGAAGAACAAGACAGATGAGGGTGAGAGTGGAGGGAGTCTAGGCTCTCCTGTTTCAAGTGTTATCAGCCCACTGAATGGCCATTATTATTTTTTATCAGTAGGCTACATATTACCAGTCATTGCTTCCCCCTCTTATCACTAGCAAGTTATCTCTTCATTGAATGCAGCCCATTGCGACCTGCTGAGCAGAAGTAATGGGTGGTGTGTTTAAACATTTGGAAGTTGGAGTTCCAAAGCTCAATTGTGACATTTCAGCACCCATCCTTTGAACTTAACTTTGATTAGACCTCAACTTTTGGCTCTATTTACTAGCTTACCTTGACTATTACCACCAGATTTTTACTTCCCCTTATTCACACAAGCCCTAAGTGTCTCCTATATAATACATTCTTACTGAATACCTTGGATGAGGTGGATAGAAGTTGGAGCAGTGTGCTTACTGATTATATGTATGGGACATATAGCAACTTATAAAGGTCACTAAAAGGGCTGAGAACAATCGGGTGTAAGAGTATGATTGCTGACTGCCTAGGACAGAGACATGATGACGATTAGTAATAGAATATGCTACTCTGATGTTCAGAAACCTATTAAAATGAAGTTATATTGATAGCATTATAATAAAACAAATTATTCATGCTTTGCTGAACTTAATTTGCCAAGTTGCTCATTTTATAAAAGCTATCAAGTACCTGGGCAGCTTTACAGATGTACATAAGCACAAACTCAGATTTCCTGTGAATAATTGTTCTCAAAGTGCAGATTCAATATGAGAGCAGACTTAAGAGCCGGATGTCGATAAACAGACTGGAGAAGTTCAGCTTGATGACCAAAGAGACAGACATCTTCAAGGCACTGGACTTTTGTATGGTCACTGATGGTTTTTCAATAACCAGCGTGTTTTTGAAAAAGCTGCTCTTGTAGTCTAATAGGCTGAGATGATGTTTGATTCATAATAGAGAAAGTGGTTTGTTTACATCACACTGCCTCTAAGTGGATATACACATTATTCCCCAGTCTGTATGGGTTTTTAAGAAAAATATGACCATCTCAGAAAGTGTGTTTTCTTGCATGCAGCCTGCAGAAGCATAATTCAAACTTTACTCTCATTACTTCTTTCATTCTTCAATCTGTTTCACTGCTCCTTCCTTTCATCCACCATATAACCTCTAGCTTGACCTATGACATTTCTTGTGCTCTCATATCCTTTCTCTGTCATATTCCTTTGGTACCATCACCACTTCATCCTTTAATTGCTCTCTCTTTCCTTTAGTACTTTGCCACCTGGATTACACCAGGATTACAATTCCCTTATCCTAACCTGCTTTTGTCAGCATCATTTTCTCCTTTCTTACCTCATTCCTGGTTTTCACTCCTTACTTTCTACCATCACTCAGTCTTTCCCATTACTGTCCTCACAGTTTCCATGATTTAAAAACCAGTCATTATTCTTAACCTCAGTCACTATATTAGAATAAAAGCATTATTATATTTATCTTGCTAGATGTATGATGTTATTCTCTTTCATTCTATCTTCCCTCTTTCTTTCACACATTGATGTATTTATGAGAGGTTTAGTAAGTGATGTCACTGCCTCTGAGTCCACCTTTTCTTCCATTGTCTCAGAGCTGTAAATCCCCCCATTTATTATGATGGAACAGTCCTTTCCATACCTTACAATGGGACATTAAAATTGTGTGTGTGTGTGTGTGTGTTGTGTGTGCAAAGTTTTCTGATGTCTGCATAGTGGTACTGTAGGCTTGCAGGATAAATGTCCGTTTAACATTGTTTGTGACTTTATGAAACAGCAAGGACACTGATAGTAACAGTTTTTAGTTACACTGAGTGTAAAAAGCTCTTTTTTTATTTCACCTTGTTCATTTTTTTTTTTTTTAATGGTGCATGAAATACACCATCACATAACAGTGTTCCAGTTCCCTATGAAGCCAGCTTAGGTTATCTGCTGGAAGGGTTTTCGGTCTAAAAATATGGCTAAAGATGACCTTTAGTCTTGGGGGCGGGGGGGATCTTGTTTAATACAACATTTACACACTTTTTGTTTATTATGTTAGGCAATCATTTTAACATTGCACATTAATTGCTGAGATTGACTTGCTATGAGTATAATGCTATCACAGAAAAATGGTTATTATGCTTGAAACAACCACTTAAAAAAGAGTCTTCTGCCAGTGTGAGACAGTTTAATGAAAGACTAAGTAGCCTACAATATCAATTCCGGTATAAAAGGAGCTAAATTATCTTACAATTAAGAGATTATGAAGACAAAAAAACACCCACCTCTCTTTCTAATGATACTCTTTCTAAGATACAGTATGTATTACAATACTTTATATGAGTTTTTTATACCTTTGTGTGGCTATTAATGTGTAAACACATACTGTACAGCTGCTCCACTGATCTTGATGGGCTCATATGACGATCAGGACTGCCATTATTATTGGATTTAGAAGATTAACACACACCTGCATGGCAGGACATTAGAAGGCTCTCATAATAGTGTGTGTGTGTGTGTTTATGTGCATTACGCACTAAACCATTTTGAAAGGGAACGAGATGAAAGAAAATTTGGCCATTTGAGCTGCTTTAACTTTCAGCTTCCTGCTCATTGATTAATTCCTTCAGAAGGACAAAAGAGCCAAAGAACACCCTTCTTACTGTAATCAACCTTCATTATTATTAAGGGACTTATCTGGATCTAAAGAGAAAGAGAGAATAGAGGTCCTACTGATGTTCAGGCGGAAGTCGTCTCTTGTAAACAGGAAAGAGTGAGGACAGTGGATATGACAGAAATGGAGGAAGTGGAAGTCAATACAACTTTAAACACACACTTACACAGAACTACATCCAGCCTGAAAACACAACTTGACTGAAATTTGAACTCGCCACATGCATTTTTGCTATTTCTCTAAACTGTATTTCATGACCCAAAAGCTGTGATGCTATTCCACTGTCATTTTAAACAAAAATTATATGGCTGTAAAGAACGCATTCTTAAGCAAGGGAAACGGGGAGAAAAGGCTTAGGCATCCCAAATTACACAAGAACTGGACTGAAAATCAGTGGCAACAGGTCTTAGGGAGTGATAAATCCAAATGTAATAGTTTTGGTTCAAATTGTTGTCAGTATATGTGGAGGAGGTCAGGAGAGAGGCACAACAGTGAGTGTCTACAGCCATCTGTAAAACACAGTGCAATTTAGCCAGTGGTGTTGGGGATCTTATCAAAACTGATGGAATTATGAATGCAGAGTAAAAAAATTACCGTCAGATTTCCCACCATGCAGTATCATCTGAAAAGCGTGTGATTGGCTTCATTTTTCAGCATGACAATGATCCCAAACACACCACCAATGCAGTAAACGCATACCTGGATAGAAAAACACACAATGGAACACTGTCATGGCCATGCATAGGCCTCCCCAGAGCTCAGACCTCAGCATTAGAAAAGCAGTGGGCTCAATGATCAGGCAGCCAACACCAAAAAAAATTTTTTTGAATGTCTGTCAAGAAGCCTGGAGAACTATTTCTGAAGACTACTTAAAGAAATGATAAGAAAGCTGCCTAAGAGAGTTCAGACTGTGTTGAAGAATAAAGGTGGTCATACCAAATATTTACTTCCAAGCTCATTTGAATTGTACAAACTCTGTTTTTGCCTTATATGCTGTATTTCCATGTATATTTGCACATTTCATTAAATCACTGCACCTATTTCCCATTTTCCTAGCAAAATATAAAGAAATGAGGGGTGGCTTGAGACTTTTGCACAGTACTGTACATACCTTTGGCTGTACTGAGAACTCTCTCTAGATTACTTTAATACAGAAGCACGGACCGGTTTACAGACCAGACAGGTTTTAACTGTGATGCGTGTGAATGAGGTTTGTGCTGCTGGATGAATCTTTTCACATAAGAGTATGGTTGCTCCTCTGTACCAGTCCATCATAGCAGCTGTAAGATCAGCTGCAAAGCCAACAAACTGTGAGTGTAACATTTCTTCAGAGATGACCTTCAAGGCTTTAGCAGGATGTCACATGTAGCAGCGCCAGGGCATGACTGAAGATCTCACCTTCGTAGAGAATTTGGATGTAGATGATCAGGTATGTGTTTGACACTCAGTAGTAATCTTTTGGGGATTTTTGTGAGGGACTTGTAAAATATGACAGTGGACTGCACTACAGCCTTTTATTTGGTAATTGGTTGTTTTTACACTTAAACAGCATGTTGGTGATTGGTAGCTTTCTTGAATTCAGTGTGTGGGGTCAAGGTAGATTTAGAATGGGAATGGAAATCTTCCCCATGCCCCCCAGCGCTATGTTTGAATCCAGTAATACATGCTTTATACACCACACAGAACAATAATGTAGATGGACTGTCACTGTAGAAAAATAAAAGCTTGTTAGCTGAGAACATTATTGTCAGGGTATTGTGGAAAACAGCCACTTTTCTTACATCACATAAAAATCCAAGGATGTACTAATTTGTAAGAACAAAAATCATGTAAATCATTATTTGTTATTTCTAGGTCTTGTCAAATATTTGACCCAGCCTACAATGACTTACAAGATGCAGCTGTGTGTGTGTGTGTGTGTGTGTGTGTGTGTCTATATATATATATATATATATATATATATAGACACACACATACACACACACACGTATGCAAATCTTAAAATGCACAAATACCTTAACAGAAATACACACACACCAGAGACATTGTCACACCTTACTGCAGGACTGACTTTTATAAGGTGTATATAGCTTTTGGCATGGACACATGTGCAGCAGCACGCACTGTGAAGTATAAATATCAAAGAGTGAAGGGAGCAGGGAGGAGAGAGTAAGCAGGAAGTCCCCTAAATCAGATAATGTTTGTGGGGAAAGAGTGGAAACTCAATGCTCCTATTACCTTATCATATACTGCAGAAATAAGCTAGGTTGTGGTGGGTGGGTGTGTATGTGTGTGTGTGTTTTGCCTGGTTAGACTTTAGGTGAAGGTGCATACCAGAAATACTTTTACCTCACAGTCATTTTCTTCTTTAGTTTCTCTGTCTCTATTTCTTCCTACCTCTGCATCTTCCATTACCCCATCACCTGCCTCCCATTTCTAACCCTTTTGTTCTCTTCTGGGAATAAGAAGACTTCTGAGTAGTGAAAAACATACTAACCAGTTAAATTATCCCACCACTGTGGATTGCAATAGTCTTTTGATACCTCTGAAAACAGTCACATTTAGGTTTTGGAAATGTCATTCACAGTATAAGGCTTGATAATAAAGATATTTTTATACTACTGATACACACCATTATATGGAAAAAGGAATCAAACTGGGGTTAAGTGAATTAATTTTGATTAGCTCCAAATGCACATGAAAAAAATAGGCTGAACTTACCTTCCACTGGGGTTGCAAAATTCATCTGATACACTCCCAAGTCCATTCTCAACCCCTTCAGGTCATCTTTGAATTGAATTCAAGTAAGCCGCAAAGCAGCTCTTCAGCTCTGAAACTATATTTGGTTTCTTCTTTGTGATTGTGTTTTTCATATCTTAGATCATGTCCTTTCCAAGGCCTGATAGTTCAATATGCAAGGCCTGCCTGAACCTGAGTTTATTTGATTTTGTGTCTTAAATCAAGTAGTGTGGTTCAAATGTCTGGGCCAGCAGGTTACTGCTTGTATTTGCCTTCTTGGCTTAATACTAAAATCTATCATAGATCTTTAAAAAAAAGTGTTTCACTTTAAGCAAATCAAACAAATCTAAAAAACAAACAAACAAAAAAAAAAAACGTTTGCTCTGGATAATCGGAACAAAAACCATCACTGCTCAAGCTCAATCTAAAAAGAGTTGCATAACAGCTTTTCAATATTCACTTGTTTGACCAGATGAGATTCAGCCTGGTAAGACATTGACCCTAACTACACAAGGTCATACACACCCTTACACACACAGACCCAATATACCCAAGTGTGTGAATGGATGAGTTTGTACTGAGAGGTTAGTATTTCTCCTGTGCTGACGCATTTCCTCTGCTCCACATCTCAGTACAGATTTTTTTAGCAACTCTGTAAAAGCCACAACTGTGTAAATTTACACAGAAAAACCACAAGAACTTCCCCAGATGGCAACTTTCAGGGAAGTGGCTTTCCTTCGAGGTGTGTGTCATATTTATTTATTTTATTTATTTGCATCTAGCATGCGCACTTTTTAATGTGCGTTCATCTTTCGCACTATCTTGTGCTATTTCTCTGACACTCATGACGCTTTGCTCCAAAATTGACAACTTGAGTCAGAGGTTTTTTGTTTTTTTTTTTACCTCATGCTGGTAAAATAACCCCTGGCTGGAAAGAGCTGTGGTCGTGCCTCACTGAGAGTCATTCATCTTAAAAAGAAAAAAAGAAGAAAAAAAAGGTTAACTGCTGGAGAGATGGGAAACACAGGTGCAGGAAAATTTTGAGATATTTCAGATGCTTGTGCATGTCTTCTTCTCATTTTTAGCTATGTTTCTGTGAAGAATAAGGAGAGGAAAGAAAGATACTCTGCTGCAGTAGCTTTCAGATGGCTGCACAGCGTCTTTATCGGGACAGTTGGTTCTACGTGGCTGCTGCAGAGATTGCACCTGTGACATTTCAGTTATACAACAGCCTCTTTAACCACAACTTTAACAACCTTAACTTAAACCCAATTCTTGCTGTGTAAGGGCATGATGTTCCACAGAACATCCATTTAATCATCATATAGTATAGGTTTTAATTTCTTAACGCATCTTTGCATGAACGCTGTCTTTGTTCAGTGAACTTGTGAGACCATTTAACAAGATCTAATTAGTACAAATGTGATTTTGAAAACTGGGTACTAGTTATGCATTTATTTTAACTTGAAAGGGGGGAGGCCACTGCAGCTAGAGCCTGTGAAATCTTTTCTAAATCTCATTTTGTTGTTCTCTAGTTCATATTTTCATTTTAGGAAAGGAAATTCTCTACCTGAGGGGAGAAGAAGGGGGCAGGCTTCAGTAAAGGGAATGCTTCCCTTTACTGAAGGCCATCATTTTGTTTTTACAACGGAAAAATTATGTCAAATCATCACTCGGCTAATTTGCAGACAAGGTGCTACAAGCACTGCTCTCCGCTCCAATGAAAACCTCACATTCTTCTTTTTACTCTTAACTGGTGAAAGACAGGGACCCTCATTCACAGTTGGCAGCTCTACTTCATCCTATAAGCTCTTGTCAGCAACAAAGTGTCGTGGGGCTTTTTGAAGTGTGACACCAAGACCTTATAGGAGACCTATGGAAAACACTTGGTGGCTTCACTGTGAAAGGATCACAGGACTAAGAACAACGACTGGATTGAACGTGTCTGCAAAAGGGAGGAGAAGAAGAAGGAAAAAAAAGAACGAGCAGTGTGAAAGGCTTCCAACCCCAAAGGGCAATCTCACTGAGCTTCAGAAGAGCTGGAAGAAGAAAGCAAAAATAGAAGATATTTTACTTTCTTGGAAGGTAAAGGAAGGGGAGCCTCCTACAGCGATATAAGGGGAAATTCCCACCAATTGAACAACCACCCC
>VUQS01028434.1:0-12108 GCA_015108495.1 Heterochromis multidens | reverse complement strand
TGGAAAGACCCTTCTTCCTCCTAGCTGTTCTAATAAACACTGTCTTCTTTATAGATGCTGTCCTTCATGTATGCCCATCTGACGTTCTTCCACCAAGGTTATGACCTCTTCAGTGAACTGCAGCCTCTTATGAAACAGCTAGGAGGGCAGGTACAGCCTACTTTGCACATACATACGTACATACATACATAATTACTTAGTGTATTCTTAAATTTTAAATAGCAGTAGGAGTGTTGGGTCTGTATACAAATATAAAAATCTTACAGGGCTTTCAGACACTGGCGGATCCAAACACACAGCCATGTAAATTCACAAATTTAAAACAGACAGTTAAAAAGGTGGTCATATTTTTCTATCTACTACTATCTACTGTTATCTCTTGTTGCTTCTGCTTGTATAGCTTACATAGAGATCGTTAGTATTTTGCTCCATGTTTAGTTGTATTCTTCCAAGTTTGGTACCTTGCATAAAATGAATACACTGTGCTGGTCATCGTCAGCCACACCTATAGATTTGTTGGAAGATACCGTAAACTCATGATGTTATTTTTAGAGGAGCAGCAGAATAATTGTTTGCCAAGTTTACATAACAGTGCACTGTAAAGAGTAAACACTTTATATTATGAAGGGTAGAATAATATTTGTTATTTTTCAGAGCTTCATAGTTTGTGCATATGTCGTCCTGCATTTTCACACAGTTTTCCCCGCTGATATTATAGAACTGGGCTTGTGATTAGTGTTAATTGGCTTAAGTGAAACTGGTGCTTAAAAAAACGGTTTGCTGTCCCTCCCTTTTCCATTACAGTGTCTTCTGTGCAATATTGCAAAACTTTACAGTGAAACTCCTCTCTACACATTGTTATTATGCTTATCTACTTCCTTGTCAGCTTTCATTTTAGCTTGTGTGTTTGAGAGACTAGTATTTCTGGTAATGACAGTGTGAAAACACAGGCATCTGCCCAACCATAAGTTCAGCTGCAAATTGAGGTCACCGCTCTCTTCTCTGTGTTTGTGTTTCTATCTCGTCAGTGTATATTTGTGGGTTTGTGTGTACAGCAGTTCTTTCGTGTGTGTGTGTGTGTGTGTGTGTGTGTGTGTGTGTGTGTGCATCCTCCGATAAACAAAGCCTTTCCTCTGAGCCTGAATGTTACTTTAAGATTAGAAGCACAGTGATTCTGTTACGTTTAGTAGGAATGAGGAAGAAAGTAGTGGACCTGAAAAGGGTTTTCCCACAGTTGGACTCACAGGGTTTGACAGTCAGCTGAGTGAAAGAAGCAAGGTTGTGGAATATAAACTGTTTGCTCAAAGGCTGAAGCAGTAGAACATATGAATGGAGGGACAGTCATTTGCAAAAGTATGTACAAGACCGAGGAAGAAAGGAGTGCCGCCAGGAGAAGCAGAGAAGTAGTGCTTAGAGAAAAGAGTGGCTTGTAAACATAGTCAAAATATGAAAGAAGGAAAGGCAGTGTCGACGTTTTGGACTTTTTTGACAGCCAGATCTGAGGAGCCCATTCAGCAGTGCTAAATTGGGTTGGAGAGAAGAGTGTGGTTTCTAACACTTGTCCTCTGAAGTTGGAAACATTGGTGATATCTACACAATTACAGAAAACAAAAGAAGAGAGAGAAGTGGGGAAGGCTGGACCCACTTTGAAAAGCAGATTTTTGGAAAGGATAAGAGGCAGAGTGTAATCTTCTCAAAGCTAAAAGTGAAGAAACTGAAGAAGCACAGAAAGGCATGGACTCAAAAGACCGAAGGAGAAAGAAGCAAGTTTTGAGCGAGGAAAAGGGGAAAAAGGGAGAGAACTGAAAAAGACTGTTTTAGAAATTAGACCCTGAAGAGGGAGGGAAACAGAGATAGAGGGTTGGTTTCAAGTGGATGAACAAGTAGAGTTTAACTGTGCTGTGGATTACAAGCCTGTCGCGCTGAATTTGGGGCAGCACAAACCAGAAGAAGAGGAAGATCAAAGGCCGTGCTAAGGAAAGCAGCGACAAGAGGACTGTGCATTATACCTTTTCTTCTCTCCATCATGAAGCTGAAGAAGGTGGAGAGGCTGTGTAGGGAGGTGTGGAGGAGCTGCCAACAGGTCTGATAATATGACTTGATGCTTATAAACTATGAAAAGGTGATCAAGAACGGGAAAAGCAGTCAGAAAATATTCTATTCAATGATTTGTGGTTTGTGAAGAAATTATTAGAAAAAAAAAGCGGCAGAGGGGGTGTTGATGCAGGGTACTCTCACCAGTTACCTGGAAACCTCTAGATACTTAAATCATGAAAAATGCTGTTTGGAAGAAAAGAGGAAGATGAACTCGACTCAGACATAGAAAACTAAAGACTTTTCAAAATACTTTTCATGTGGTTGTTTGAAAATGTGTTCCTCAGCTGGTCTGTAGGCATTCGCTTATTAAATGAAGCAGAATTTTACAATAGGACTGACAACAGGGCAGTGAAATAAATTGTCCACATGTCTTGTTAGCGTTTGAATTAATATTGCTGATATTCTTTTGATTGACTTTGTATGACAGCTCGCAGTGATTCATGTCAAATGTGCTGCTTTTCCACTGCTAGCTGAAACAGTAATACTGCTTCTAGATATAAATGTATTGCTGACTGCTTCTTTCCATGACACAGAGCCTTAGGATTAAACACATGAGTTTAATGTTCATTCTAAAGGATGTTTCATATCTTTTCCATGAATCACAGAGGTTGTCATTGCAGCTACATGTCAGGAGTGATCTAATCGGAGTACTGTGGTGCTGTGGTCTGTAAGTGACAAACTGAAGCAGAATGAAAGATTTGAGGCGGTTGTCTCGGCTATCATCGTCGGTGGGGGGGATACACAGTAAGAAGATAAGATGTTAAAGGCAATATGAGTCACTGTCACAAAATATGTGGGGAGCCACACAGAGCCATCTTTTAAAATAAAGACGGGCCTTGATAGATGACATGAACTGCAGCCGGACTGGAGCAACAGGGAAAAACATTTCCCATCTGTGTTATCAGCCTGCTGCTCACCCATCCACCCATTTCCTCTCTGAGCACAACAAAAGACCCAGCTCCCTCAAAGTCTGCCTTCTCTGAAACTGTTTGATAGCAACATGTTTGTGTATATTTTGTAAAAGAAACCACACATGTTCATTGTATCATATTAAGTTCCGTAACGAAGCAAAATGTATGAATTTTTATTTAGTTTAAAGTTGTTTAAGTGGTGTCTGCCCCCACAGACCATATAAAGCAGAAACTTACTCCAAACTACAGAAATTCTCTGGAGAACTTTGCTTGATGAAACTTTGAACCCTGCTCACCACACATTCACATGTATCCTCCTCCAACGCCCCTAAATCATTGACCTGTAATCAGATACTGAATCTTTTGTCTTTGAGGCTGGAGACTGGTGATGCCAATTTGGGTCACATTGCAGCAACAGAATATAAAGACACACACAGTGGAATTTCACTGCTGCAAGGCAAACTGGCATATTTTCGGCATCACCCAGTGACCTCCAGAGCTTCACTGAAGCCCTTTTTAAAAAAATTTGTTTCTTTCTTCTCTGCTCAAAAGATTTTTTGTTTTCCTCCCTACATGCGCTGGTTACTCACAGGGACAAGGAGAATCAATCATCTCCCATCCAATTTCACACATGATGAAGTCTTCACAGCACAGTCCATTTTGGTTAGAGGATAAAAGCATGTGTTCTCTGTCTGGCTCGTGGAAAAAGGCTTTACTTTCAAATGGAAAGCATCATCAATGCACACATGCTTACATGGGTCTTTTAGATGCAGTTGAAAGATGTGGCGGCACTGGATCATTCACTCCTTAACTGTCAATAATTGCATGGTGTGATAAATCAAAAGAATTCAGTAGGTAGATATTTTGCCTTGAATAAGATTTGAATAATTAGTGTATTCTGATTTTGAATGAAACACTTGTCACCAGTTGGTTTGGTGAGCTTGGCTAATTGGTTGTTCTGTCTCTTGCAGTTGGACCAGCTGGTGGTGGATGCTGCCAAAGAGAAGAGGGACATGGAGCAGAAGCACTCCACCATCCAACAAAAGGTGCAAACAGACTCGCAATATGGTGTTATTTTTTTGCCCCCCTCAATCTTGTACAAAAATGTTTAAATCACTTGTTCATGAAAATAACCTTCATTACACAGCATAACATAATTGGCTACACTAATGTGAATGAAACGCATGAATGAAGTTATTTTCTCTGCATAGCTTGAAAAGCACTTGTCCAGGTCCCTTATTCTTAGGTTAAGTTCTGTGTACGAGAATGTTTATTTCTTATTCATATTTAATCAACTTTGGGAAATTTCTAAAAACACTTAGAGGTAGAGGTAGAGCCCTGTGATCAACAGGCGCCCATTAAAGCTGTCATAGCCCTCTACAAATCTAGGTTGGATAAGCAGTTAATAAAATGTTTGGATTGAACTTATAGTAGGAATTAGAGTCAATTAAAAAAAGTGATTTTTGCCCAAAAGACTGTTAATGTGCTTGTTTATTTATAGAAATGTTTATCATTTGAATGAATGGAGGTACTACTCCACTCTCAGGTGTAAAGTGATCCCCGAGGAGCATCTAAGCTACACACCCGTGCAATATTGATAGCTTACGCAAACCCATTTCCAAACAAACAAGGTTTAGTTTCACCGCCCGCCAACACCAGTTTGCTGCCTGAGTCATGCTTTTCATATTTCACCTTAAATTATTTAATTTGGCAAAAGCAAAGATAAGCTACTCATACGAGATTTTTTTTCTGCTCTTTAACTTTTAATCTCAGTATTTTCCTTGTTATTAAGAAGCTTTTCTGATAGAAGAGTACAAACCCTCAACAGAAAAAAAAGCTAGACAGGATGTGGCTTGTTAAATTACAGTATGTGGTGGCGGTAAATCTGCTCTTAACTTTAATTGTACATCCCACAGCATCATTAAACTCCAGACAACATATGCCAGTGTCCTTACCCAGCTGTTTGCTGGGCTACTCTTAATTTGTCTGCCTGTCAGTTACGTTTGTTTTGGTCTCTGTATGTGCGAGGCTTCTGCTGTCTTTCATTTGACATCCTTTTTTATTCTTTCCTTTTGTCCCTTCTGTCTCCTTTTTTTTCCCCCCTTGTGTCCTGTTGTCCCTCCTCCCTTTTACTCATTCACTGATGGTACGGGTGCCAGCTACCGCCTGTCCTTGAGCGCCTATCCCCCACTTCACCTCTCTCAATTTATCTAGATGCTATTTTTATGCGGTCTGGCTCCCACCCCGCTCTCTTGTCTGGCTGATTGTACACAGACACTCCTAACCAACTGTCTCTTCTTTTCTTGTACTTCTGCTCTTTCTTCCATCTCTTCTTCTACTCCCTCCAGGCTGCACTGCAGGTAAGCAGTGTTTCTCTTCCTTTTTCCCCTCCTTTGTAATGACTGCACCGTGCATATATGATGTATGTTGACATGTCCTTTATCAGACTCCAATCTTCAGCTCACATCATCTTTAGTGATAAAATTGCTTTTTTGACAACATAATACATTATTGCACATGACTTTGTCATCCTCAATTAGGTTTTGTTATTTGCAGAGCAAGTGCACTTGTATGATATAAAGCTTGCTGATAAGAGCCACTTAATAATGCTGGTAACGCTTTATTAAATGCTTTATTAAATATCCCTTTATTAAATATCCCTAACATTATTTTAGGCTGGTAAGGTAGACCACTGTAATTAAATCAAACCTAAAGTTAACTTGAGGTTTAAAATTGGGTTAAATAAGATACATGCTTGTTGATAGATCTGATGATGCAGGAAGGGTTTGAGGTTAGAAGATGTTGATGTTGTCTCTGCATTAACCTACACTGCCTCCTTGTAACAAAACATAAGTAGCTCTGACTTTCACACGATTCTTTCACACCTCTGCTTCACTTTTTGTTTCCATTGTTTGTTAAAACCAGTCATTTACTAGGGAGTTAGAATAGTTTTTGTAGGTGCTGGTAATGTCTTGAGTCCTTGCTGTGCAAAGAGTTTTTCTTCTGTAACTTGAATTTTGTGCCAGAAAATGTGTTTTGATATCTGGCAAAGAAACTGAATTGTTGCTGCTGGTAACTGCTTTTTGTCTCAGTTGTTTGAACAAAATCCTTTCCTATCATCATGTGTGGATGGAGTCTTCAGTCCTCAGGGGCATCCTAAGGTTGTATTTGGGATGCTTCCTTTCTGCCTGTGTGCGTTATTGTAAGCATTGTGACCTCAGTGCATGTCACAGTAGCTGTAGGAAAGCTTGAGATGGGCTGCTGACCTAAAGATTTCTCTAATCTCATAAAGTAAAAAATAAGAAGTCACTGTGGTTGCAGCAACTGTGGCTTTTAAATGTTCTAGTTGACTTGCTGCAAGAAACAACCAGAGTCCCTCAGTACGCATTGACACTAAATGTATCTTTTTTGCAGTTCATGTTAAAGGGTCAAATGCTGCAGATATTCAGCATGTCTGAAAGATTGGCTACTTTAGTTACACACACACAAGGGAGATGAGAGCGTGAGGGGAAAAGCTGAGCGCACGGCGTTTTAAACTGCAGTCATTATAAATGTTTAATGCTTGAACTCCTCTGCGTGGTCTACTTGATTATTCTAACCCAGCAGTCACACACACACACACACACACACACACACACACACACACACAGGTGACCTTCACTTAAAGCCAGATGCCTCAGGAGGAGGAGGAGTAGTAGTAGAGGCTGTGACAGACTTTTGATAGACACACAGCCACAGGAGAGGAGGTGGTGAGGGTTTGTTGAAGAGAGAGGCCACACTGCTGCAAGTGGCTACTATTGTTGAGATGCTGCACAGGGACACTTGGAGACTGTGAAAGTTTGATGGCCTAGTAAGGAAGCAGGCAAACACACATTCATATTTGTTCACACGCAATAATCTGGGGAAGATGAGGATTTTCAGTCGTTTTTACTACGTTTGGTATCTGGTGAGTGCATCCGATAGGAACTTTTAGAGCATGTGTTTGTGTCCATGGCTTCTTATACTTGTATCCATGACCGATTCTTGTGTGTTAGCATTAGGAAAGCAATCTTCTTTTCTCTGTGTGTCGTTCTCTTGCTGTGTGTGATGTTTTAGGAGGTGACAGAGCTCGACTTTTTACCAGACTACCACAACTTTTGCGCTTGGAGGTCGACCTCTGTACGTAGAGTCAGTGCATCGATTTTCAGTCTTTCATCTCCTCTCCTGCACACGCTGCAGGACTGCATTACAGTGTTTGTGCACTTATTTGCATCTCTGCCTGTTTTATTTTAAAGTGCAACACATGCATTAGTGTTGTTAATGCAGCATGTTTCATTTTCATGTCTCATCGTTATTATCAGTGTCTGCGACAGTGAGATCAAGTTGCTGGTTTAATGTCGGGGGGGGGTTCTTTTTTTTTTTGCTTTGTGGTCTTTGCTAACTTTTTTCTTTTACTTGTTCGATAATATATTTCTTGTGAAAACCCCGGGTCTCAAAAATGTTTCAGGAACTAAAAAGAACAGTCTTGCAGCCTTATGTTTCAGTCACTACCTGTTTTTTAGTCTGTCATGGGGTTGAAAATACTTTCCCAAGCTGAAGTGGTCACGTCAAGTTACTCAACCCATAGTTGAAACAGGAGAACTGGAAAGGTTTTCACATGACAGCAGCAGTGTTTCACTCTGTCATTCTTTGGCCTAAATTATGCTTTTGTTTCAAATCTAGTAGCATATGATTGTGTGGGTGAATGCCACCACACATCAAACTGAAATGAGGGACTGTTATTTTTCTAGTTGTTGTAGTTTTTTTTGTAATAATTGTTAAAGTTATGTGACTTAAATTTTGTCCCACCTCCAGGAAGAGGTGATTTGTTAATGTCTGGACTTTCCATTGTATTCCTAGTCAGAAACTAAATGCAGACACATTTTGTTCCCCTTGTGCACCCAAAATAACTTGACTCATTCCAGTGTATGTCGTGCTGGAAAATTGTGTTTGCCTCTGTGTTTGTGTGTGTGCGCATGTGTGCATATCCACCATAGAATCACTGGACAAATCCGTTTAAACTCTTAAGCTTTTTCTTAGCCTGCATCTGTAGATGTAACCTATGACAGGGGTTGTACATTCAGGAAGTAAACCAGAAATAGCCACGGGTCATTCAGTGTTCACACCTAATAATCACAGATGTTCCTTGAAAATATTCCAGGGGAAAGATACAGTTTTTATAGGAATTTTTCAAATTTTCAGGTCCCTACTGTCATTAGTTTTCTCAAATATTTTACAGGATGCAATGAGGGCAGTTTTTAGATTCCAGCATCATTCTTTTGAAGAGCCAATTTAAAATTCCAATATCTAGAAAACTACTTGAGCTAGGTCCTTCAGTATCTGGTACTATAGCTCTATGAATATCAACTCTCAGGAGTGTAGCTCAAGTTAATGTAGAATGAAGTCCCTGAAATATTTGGATGTTCAGTTCAGACAGCAGATTTGCTTTCTGTTAATATTATATCCAAAATTTGTCATGGTGTTCCCCTATCTTCATCCCTTCAGCTAGTTTGTTTGTTTGTTTGTTTATTAATTTGTGAGAAAACCAATGAGATTATGGACCTGGAATTTTGCATTATTCCCATTAAGAAGTGCATCTTTCCTCTGGAAATGCATCTGGCACAGCTGTGGTGGTCAGGTGGGAGGCATTTGATGAATGATGAAATGACCCCCCCCTGTGTCAACACTGACTTGACAGCATTGGCATTGTGCTGTAGCTTTGTGGTGTATTTTTGTAATGTAATGTTTTGTCACAACTCAAAACCTAGTGAAGAACAGATTTAGGTATATTATGAAATAAACATTGTAAAGTTGCTCATAACCTCCTACAGAAATAGACAAGAAGATGGTCATATGTGTATTTCCAGAGCAGTTAAAGACGTTGACCACCACTCCAAAACAAACCACTTTATTTCCACCAGGTTCAGCTAGCTTGCTTTTTTCAAAGAGCTACCAACTGCTTTCCTAATGCAAGTTGAATGAGTCAAGTCTGAGTTGCGAAAAGACTGTGGATCTTTCTAGAAGGACAACAGAGAGGATGACTTGTCACAGTAACAGATCTTGATGTATCGAGCTGTAATTGATTGTGGAGACAGTGACACCAGATGTAAATTGAGTCCACACACACGCACACCCCTGTGTTTTTGGTGTCACCTGAAGCTGAGAAAGCTGGGAGGATGTTAGGAGTGTGGCAGGAGCTCTGGTAGTTAAAGCTAGACTGAGCGCAGGGACAGCCCCATGACAACACGTAAGATTGAGTTGCAGCAGAGGCATTCGCAGATGGGATGCATGACAGCTTACTTTGCTACTTTACACATTAGAGCACAATGCGTCACTACCTCCATAAGAAGCCATGTAACAAAAACCTCATAACACTATTGCTTATTGCTTTGCATACTTGCAAATGTCTCCAGTATTAAAAATGTAGCCTCAAACTCCTAAATGCTATTTGTGAACTTAGACCAACACTATGTACTTCAGCTAGCTTTGTATTATCAGGACAAACTGGGTTAATTTTTTGCAAATACTGTATGTCTTGATATATCAACAGTTTTTTACTTCAGAGACAGAAGAAGTTGATTTCTACTTAGTTTTCTTTCTCAAGTATTACAGTACATTACTTTGCTTACATTGCATACATTGCATTGGTTGCTATAGATTATTACCCTGTACACATTGGCTGTGGCTGCTGATGTTTGTTGTTACTGGTTCTTAAATCATCGTTCAGGCCAGCTGTGCTGTGCCACTCTGTACAAGATCACTGAGCTTAAGTACTAGTCCACAGTTTATGAAAATTACAGAGACTCTCTCATACAGATAAACAAGAGGAAATCACCAGCATCAGAAGATTTGTAATGTGTTTTTTCCTGTTTTAATTCTGTTGCTTTCTTCTCTTCCTTTCTAATTATTTTTCAGGATTTCTCGAATGACGACACAAAGCTGGAGTACAATGTGGATACAGACAATGGCATCGCCATGGAGGGTTATCTGTTTAAGAGGGCCAGCAATGCCTTCAAGACATGGAATAGGTATAAAGAATAAAGTTTATTTTGAAGCTGTATGAATATAAGAAAAAAAAAAACAAAAAAAAAACAATAGAGTGGTTCCTTTGGACTGATTACAAATTTGAGGAGTAATACATGAAATACACACGTCATGAAAATTAAGATGAGGTTTTTTACATTTTTAAATCCTAAAAAGTGCTTTAAAGCATGTTTTGAGAAGGATGTGAAAATCATCGACACAAAGTAGCAACTAGCTAAGATTAACAGCAAGCATTAGTACCTTTAGTTATTTCTAAAATGGATGAAAAATTAAAAGAATTTTAGTTCATTTTGTCATCTTTGTTTTAACTTCTGTAACTCAGGTTAAGTTGACACAAATGAAATAGAAAACTGACGAGCCTTTAGTTTTTGCTTTCTTTTGTAGCTTTGTTACAAAGTCAATATTAACATGTTTAAAGATGTAATGAGACAATGCAGTGTTGTATTTTTACCCCTAAACACACTTTTGCAGAATGGCGTAGTTTATTACCTTCGTGTGGGCTATGTTCACATGTCTTGGGATTACTTGCTCTCATCTACACCAAAAAGATATCAAAGCATTTTATTTTAGGAGCATCACTTGCAAGTTGCATGTGACTTTCTCCTCTAATAAACTTGTGATCTCCTTTCAGGCGTTGGTTCACCATCCAAAACAATCAGCTAGTTTACCAGAAGAAATTTAAGGTATGTCAAGTGACTTTCTGCACGGCCACCACGACAAACATGCACGCATTTGACTTCCAGCACAAACATCCCACACAGCTGTGTGTGAAGATGTACTTCTATGTGTTTGATAAAAGCAGCTACCATAAAGTCCTCTCATATTCTGGAAAGGTTCAATTTTTTTTTTCACCAACTTTTTAGTTTATGTACGTTTATCCATATCAGAATATAATACCATATACCTCTGTGCAAAACATTTTCACCTAGTGACTGCCAGCAACCACTTGCCTACCAGTCAGGGAATACACATTTTTCCTTAGCAACCAGTGGTTGCCAGGCGGTCGCCGACCAGCCTTGGCTTCTGTGACTGAGGCCTAACATATAATTTTGAGTCGCATTACATTACCCAAGCCAAATGCTTTTGCTAGATTTTAAGAGCAGATAGATACTCTCCGCTTCCAACAGATCTACCTACTTGATTAAAATGTTGACATTCTGAAGATTTTTGTTCTTTAGTGATTTGTCTGTGAATAATAACCATTATTGTAGAAGTGAGCAAAACCACCACATGCTGTATGTACCATGTTTAACCAGAGTCACTCTGCTGTTCCCTCAGGACAACCCTACAGTGGTGGTAGAAGACCTGAGGCTATGTACAGTGAAGCACTGCGAGGATATAGAGCGTCGCTTCTGTTTTGAAGTCGTGTCACCCACCAAGTAGGTTTGAGTCACTGAAGATACCCTCTCTATCAGCGTAATGAGCTCTGGAATATTTTTAAAAAGGTGGCAAGGTGGAGCAACAGTGTACCCGCCTTCTGCCACATGCTTAGAGACACAGTCTGGTGCAGACACTCATAATGTGAGCTGACAGCAGCTGTATGATGCTTGTCTGCCCCCACAGGAGTTGTATGATGCAGGCAGACTCAGAGAAGCTGCGACAGGCTTGGATCAAAGCTGTCCAGAACAGCATCGCCACCGCCTTCCGCGACAAGGGAGATGACAGTGAGGTAAAACCCACACTCACGAGAAAGCCAAGATATAACGTCTTTTAACTCTGTACATTAAGGTACCATTCAAATTTGGAACCACAGAACTAACGTGTCTTAATTTTGCAACACTTATTAATGTATATTTATGCAAATAACAAAGAGTTGTGTTTTTCATTTATTGCTAGTTTCTTGCATTTATGCCTTAAGGATCAAGTTTCATTTGATTTCATTCAATCCCATTTTAATATGTCTGCTTTGTCCTTTTTTTTTTTTTTTTTTTTTTTTTTTTTTTTTTTTTTTTCTTTTTTTTTTTTTTTTTTTTTTTTTTTTTTTTTCTTTTTTTTTTTTTTCTTTTTCTTCTTTCTTTTTTTTTTTTTTTCTTTTACT
>VUQS01028432.1:0-25783 GCA_015108495.1 Heterochromis multidens | reverse complement strand
TGCCTTAGAGAAAGAACAAAAACCAAAAAACCCCCCCCCCCAAAAAAAAAACAAAAAAAAAAAAAAAACAAAAAAAAAAAAAAAAAAAAAAAAAAAAAAAAAAAAAAAAAAAAAAAAAAAAAAAAAAAAAAAAAAAAAAAAAAAAAAAAAAAAAAAAAAAGCAGTAAACTCATGATATCAGTGAACGTCGAAACACTCTGGGGAGTACTAATCAGGAATATTTCCCCCAAAAGGACCAGCCAGGGCCATTTGTCTGAAACTCTCCAGCTGTAGCAGACTTGAGGATGGAGGTTTGACCTCTTATTGTTTATCCCTGTGTGCTTTTGTGGAAAGGAATACTGGGGAATCCCCCATTCAAGATGCTGAATGCTAAATGATGAAAGGATCTTTACTAAGAAAATGATATCTCTTACCTGGTGTCTGCAGTGGATCTGGTCAAGAAACTGATGATGAGCCTTAAGTCTCTGCTGTTGCAACTGCTGAATAGCAAACTGAAGCTGGTAGCTCCCTTGGGTGGACTGGTAGTGCTGCTTGGGTGTCACCCCTGTAACCAGGCTATAGGCATTCTGCATCTGCAAATCCCAGAGGCTCTCCTTTTCCTTTAGTGGCCTGTGGCTTAGAGAGAAGTGACACAGAGAGGCGAGTGAAAAAGTACGATATTTCAAACCAAAAAAAACCCAAACTCAATCTCTCTTCTGAATCACGTATCAGTGTGCTCACAGCTAGAGCTTTCTGAGATATCCAGCCTCTTTGACACCTTGCAGATCCAAGAGTAGAAAAACAGTTTGAAACTAAGGGTGTAGAGTAACCTGAAACCTGATATTTTGGCTCATAGGGGTTACCTATACATACACTGACATCATTATTTGAAACTATTTGAAACCCATGTTCAGACTTCAGTTACACAGGCCTAGAGACTAGTCGGCGACCCCCTGGCAACCCCTGGTTGCTAGGGAAAAATGTATATTTCCTGACTGGTTGCCAACAGGGGGCTTGAGGGGGCTGCACCAAAAACCTCCTTGTGATTGCTTTGATTGATAGCAGATTGCCACAGTTGCATGTAGTTTGCATGGAAGACGCCAACTTGTCTGCAAACATTCACCAGTTACTCTCCAAGCTGTACTGAAACTTGACCAAACCAGAAACGGAGAACGTTTCAAAGTAAAAGCAGTGCCTTACTACTGCAACCGACTTTTACTTTGAAGGCAAACGGTGTCCGTTTGTGTTTTGCACCGCATTTTTTTACATTTTCACTACCGCTTGGCAAGTAGTTTGTGAGTGTTTGCAGACAAGCCAACATCTTCCACGCAAACTACTGACAACCATGGCAACCAACTGGCAAACAAAGCAATCATAAGGAGGTTTTCAGTGTAGCGCCGTATACCTCTTTGCAACCAATTTCATGCTAGTGACTGCCTGCAACCTCCAGCAACCACTTGTGGAATACCCATTTTTTCCATCGACCAGTGGTTGCTAGGTGGTCACCAGCTGGTCTCTAGGCCTGTGGGATTGGGACCTTAATATGAGCATCCACCGTTGTTTTATATATATCTATATATATATATATATCTATATATAGATATCTATATATAGATATCTATCTATAGATATCTATCTATAGATATCTATATATATATATGTGGCAGAAAATAAGGAAAAGCTTTAAAAGTCCTCTTAAAGTTGTTTAAAACAAGGATGTTACCGCTCTACTTTAACCCATGCTTTTTTAAACAACAACACAAAGGATGAGTCCACAAGTGGTTTAATACATTTACTCATTGCTACCTCGTTAGTTATTTTACCATCCATTCCAGGCAGATGTGACAGTAGCTATAAACTGCATGTTGAGATGCAAGACCACCAGTGAAAAGTAAAACAACAAGACATCTCACAGCATCCTAACCAGTGGCTGCTGTGCCCACAGAAGCCTCAAATCAAAGTGTGCAAATCAGAGTGAAAGCAGAGGGCAAGCCTGTGGCAAACACAGGCTGAACTAAAAACTTTTCCTCCCTGCTTCACGTTCCATTCACATCACAAAACCACAACCTGGAAAGCAAACCTTTTGACGAGCTCCACAAGTTTGTAACTGGATTATCTGTCATTAGGCCTAAGCCTGTTTCAGGTTTTTTTTTTCTACCATTTTTGACCACTGTTAAAGCAATGAGGTGACCAGCCTCAGCCTTCAGACATGCTTAAATCGAGTCTATGTGGAGTCTGGTGTGCTGTTGTATATATACCACCTCAGCCAAAAATAATGCCATAAAGAGCACTATTGGGAGCTGCGAGGAAAAATATAAAAGGGGAAAAAAAAGAAAGAGATACGCGTACAGCTGAAGAAATGGGATCCCTGGAGGTCTTAATGACAAAAAAGCTCTTGGAAATTCCTCCCACATGCAATAACACGCAATAACATTTGTCCATTAGTCTACAGTTAAAGAAAACACTGCATACTTAAAATCACAATAGCTACAATATTTTTAGAACCAAACTATGATAAGTGCTAAAATTAGAATTCAATTAATCTTGAACAACAATGCATACTGTGGGATAATAATCTTGTGTCGCTTAAGTGAAAAAAATATTCCTGCCCTGTGTGGCCAAGACACAAGGGATCTTAAACTCATGTGAACATGCTATCCGCCCATGCATTTCTCAGTTCACATAATAGCACATATATTGCAAAAACAACTGCTGTGACCAAAGGCCAATACATTTTTTTTTTTTTTTTTTTTTGTCAGAGAACTTGTCAACACAACACCACACTAAAAACTACTACGGATGACCATGAATTTTAAAAGCAGGAGGAAGCAGTTCTGTCCAACACAGCAACCAATAAAACCTGAACGGAATAGTTTTACATCTGAGTTTCTCATCACAGCACATGTGTGGAGCTTCAGCTATCTGGGACTTCCCTCACTGCCGGACCTCTGCTCGTGGGTGTCAGCTTACTCCCTGCTGTGCTCGCCATCCTTTAATATGCTGATATAACTTACTGTAGAACAACACAGCAGTGCGAGCTGAGCACATGTGCGGCATCAATCTAACTCAGTGTGAATGTGGGAAAATGTACCGTCTGAGATGACATCATGCCAGATTATCTCAAAGCCCTGCCTGGTCAGTGTAAACATTAGCAGCCTCAAGAGTGTAGGGGTATTTCCAACCATTAATCAGTGTTTGTTTATCATGTTTTATTGCAAAAACATGACACCAAGTAGGTCTGTTCTTAAAATACAATTTGTTGAGTTCAGCAGAGCTGGGGATGATGAGGCTTTAGTTAGGGGAGTGGTGAGCAATATGAGGTACTAAAACTAAATATGAGGTGCTCTCTTCTAAGCAGCTTGATAGCTTACTTTTTAAACACTTCTGTGTTTTACACTCACAAAACTTCACTTGAAAAACAAAAAGGTAAAGCTATACAACACCTCTGAATAAGTTAAATGTAAAAAAGTACAAAACATCACAGGGATTATGACTATTTCACTATGAGCTGAAGCCAGTTACACCAGCTGCTCATTGGATCAAACAGACTAGTTATAAAACACAAAGAGATTTTCTAATCTTTACATGAAATTAGGTTGCAACACACCAATTATTTCTCAAACAGTAGTTAACTCTACCAAATATTTCCCCTTACCAAGAGCCAGGTTAACTGCTGAACAGCTAATTGAATGAACTGACAAAACTAGCTTTCAAATATGACCTGTTAAAACTGAAATGGACTAACAACTAGTTCAGGGTGTCCCTCATCTCTCACCCTATGAGAGCTACTCTTCCGGTATCCCTGCAACTCTAAGCTGGAAAAGTAGCTAAGAAAATGAATACATGGATTAAATGTAACATATACACTCACTGACCACTTTGTTAGGTACACCTGTTCAACTGCTGGTTAATGCAAATATCTAATCAGCCAATCACATGGCAGCAGCTCAATGCATTGAGGTATGTCGACATGGTGAAGACGACCTGCTGAAGTTCAAACCGAGAAAGAAAAGTGATTTAAGTGACTGTGAACATGACATGGTTGTCGGGCTGGTCTGAATAGTTCAGCAACTGCTGATATACTAGGATTTACCCATACAGCTATCTTTAGGGTGTACACAGAATGGTCTGAAAAAGAGAAAATATCCAGTGAGCAGCGGTTCTCTGAGTGAAAATGCTTTGCTGATGCCAGAGGTCAGAGCAAATTTGAGCTGATAGGAAGGCAACAATAACTCAGTCAGTCTAACTTTACATTGCATTTTAGTTAGACTGCATTACTGGATTCTAATTATAACAGAATATTTCCTGCACACACAACAATGATTTCTCCCTGCATATATAAAATAAACCTAACACATGTATCTAGAAATTACTACCAGTCAATGTTTTTAGTGACTCCATGGTGTAGTGGTTTACATATCCGCCTGGAAAGAGAAATGTCACTGGTTCAATTTCAGCCGGACACACAAATCCCCTCTGGTTTTACGTCAGGAAGGGCAGCTGGCGTAAAACTTGCCAAATCAAACATGCAGAGCCACCCGCTGTGGCAACTCCTCGTGACAAGGGAGCAGTTGAAAGTAGCTTTACTAGCAGTTTTCACGTATGACTTGGCACCTGTAAAACTTTTTATTTATATACTGTTATTTCGAAATTCTGTTAACTTCCTGTTTACATTGTTGGCACTACTCCTAATTATACAGTATTTACCAGCTTTTAAGGGTAAAACTTGAGCAGTAACGTCAAACTTGCTAGTGATCCTGAGATGCACATTTAGGGATTTACACATAAACCTGCAATGGATTTACAAACAGTTGTACAACCCAATCATAATTCACTGTCACACATTTGTCAGTTCCATAAAATAGATTATATACAGTACATATAACCATATTGCACACTGTGGGTCTGAAAACTACTATAAAGGTGTGTGTTTTTGCTGAATGACTAAACCTATTCCCTGGAATTTCACTTGCTCTTACCTTAAGGGTTTGCCTTCCCATTGCCACATCTGGTTTCAATCAATGTGAATAGAAACATCTCTTCTTTTAAATTCAAAGGAAGAGAGACATCAGACCAATTTTATGGGAATCTGTCCCCCATCAAAGAATCTTTAAATTTTCACCAGAGTTGTTCTGATTACGCGAGCTGTTGGTTCAGAAAATGGGCTGCCTTAAAACCCTAAAAATTCGACCAAGTAAAACACCAATCTAACAAAGTATTGAACAGGACTAAAAATACCTTGTATAAGCAGGGTTGTGGCATTTCTCAAAACACAAAGCTGGTATGAACACAGAGGGGAAGAAAACAGAGAGGGAACTTTTGCGGCTCTGGTACTAACACAGTAATAACTATTCACATAACAAACACAAATGGTGAGAACCAACCATGACCAGCTGCTGACTTAATATAATGCATGACGACATGGAGTTCCAGTACAAACTCAAACCACACGCGGTACAAGCAAACTACAGTTAAAGAAAGTACTTACTTTTAAACCAAGTTTAATAATGAAAGTAAAATGTGCAGAAGCAACCTAAAGTAATACAACAAAATGCTTTTAAGACTCACGTCTTTAAAACAACTTATATCAATTTAATGGTACACTGAATGGAAATGATCATAAATGTACCTGGAGGTCCAACACCGGAAGAAATCAACAAGTTAACCATAAGTATATGAAGACATGCTGTATGGGTTCAAAGCCCCCTGATTGTCAGCACACTGAATTTAGGCAGGAGCTATGAAAGTGCTGATGCAGCATACCTGGCAGATCCTGGCAGCAGCACTTCAAAGAGCCATGCTACACTTTGAAAGCCATCATACTTCACCCCTGTGGTTGCTTTAAGAGCCAGTGTGCTTAACAGTTTCAGTATGTTTGGCACAAGCCATCAGCCCGAGCGTAGGGGGGAGGGGGCTCAGGAAATTCTGTGTTTTAAGAAACAGAGTCAGGATGAAATCAAGACATTTTATCCTAATATCTTATTAAAGACATTTCACTGAGATAATTCCAAACCAAGGGCTGGGTGTTCCGGGGCACACCAGAGCTTTTTGTATTGCAAGGTAATAACGAATGGAAAGAAAAGCTAATTTATATTCAGGTTTTAAATTTGTGAAAGTATAATTCTGAAATGTGAATAGCTGAAAGGCAAACCTGAACTAACATTTTTAAACCTTTATTTGTAACTCTGGAGATTTAGAATCTCTTTTTGCGAGAGTATCCTGGGCCAGTTTATTTTCTGATGAATCAATTGTTTAAACATGATATGGAAAAGCAAATGTAATGTCTGAAATCACACAGTAACTCTGATCCGTCAGAGGACTGCATCACTCAAAGTGTGATTTCTGTTATGAATCTATCCGTAAAATTATAGAAGCTATAAATAGTCTCTTTTTAGTTTGTGGGAATAAAAACATTTTAAAAAGGGAAAAGGCCAGACATTCCAGGAATTCCCTGACAGCTCGATACATAAAGAAGGGCAGGACTGGAAAAACAGAGTCCAAAATCAGGGCCAAGCTGTCTGAGACACTGCCACTCACACATCAGCAAAAAAACAAAAAAAAAAAAAAGAAAAGAAGACACAATGAAGGCTTCCCTACTCAATGAATTTGCCTATAGGTTTATAATACTGGTCTGGTGCCATAACCCATGATGATGTGATCATTTTCCTTCTCTTTCCTTTCTCCTATTCTCAGTGCAGTGAGACAGGGGTGAGGAAGGAGAAATTTCAGCGGGTACCGAGGTGAGAGCCTTGAGTAGACAGACTTTGTGGGTGTTGACATTGTACCACCCCCTCCAGCACCGCTCCAACAGAACGTTTTCAGCTGCCAGCGTGCTTCACATAACGCCGGCACTCAGCAGCCAATTCTACAACTACTTACGTCCACGAAGCACAGTTAAAAGGGGAGCAAAAGACCCAATTCCCAGCCTGCAGTTAAACTAGCCTGCCCAAAGGGGTGTTGGAAATTCTCAATCTCTTTCCAAAGACTACCTTCTTCGATCTAGAAAATTGTCAGAGACCTTTAAAAAGGTTGTTAGACTGTAATGAGTCCCACCAAACAGGCTTTATACTTACTGTATATACTACACTAAAGTATAGTACATAATTATAGTATAAAAGTGATTATGCATACAATCCCCAAGACAATAGTTTAGCCAAAGTTAATCATACTTGATAACTGAACAGCTTTTCTGAAGCTTTCAGAAACATTAATCTTGAGAATGGCAAAGAATATTCACGAAAGTTAAACACTCATTTTAATGCTTGAAGCATTCTTAGATTCTGTGTATCCTGACTCCAACATCTGTGCACATCTCAAACTTAAGTCTGTCAGAGGAAGGACACGCTGTTTACCTTGGCAGTGAACCCCATTGAGACTGTAATGCACTAATCTGTGTCTGCTGCCTCAGGGGAGGGCAAATAAATAGTACACATGAGCACAATGGTGAAAGTTGACCAAAAGCAACACTAAAGCTTTTGCAAAGCAGCAGAGATAGCATATGTGCTAAATGCAAAAGTGAGCTAACAGAGAAGTATCTGTTAGAAAACGTAAATAAAGATATAAAAATGACACAATGCACTTTCCAGTGTAATAGGTAACGTGCATCTATATCCAACAAATGTCATTTTCAGTTTTTGCCAAGCTAAACCAAATTTTCTTTCAAAGAACAGAGTCATATTAAAATGAAAAAAAAAAAAAAGAGCACTTTCGGGATTTAAATTGGATTCTTTTCAGGTGATAAACTAAAGATTTAAAAAAGAAACTCCAATGTCCTCAAAGGCCTTTGGCTCCATAAAATTTGTTTAACTCCTTGTTGAAGCCTGGCATGCTGAAATGTATGCAGAGTTGTTGTTTTTTTTTAGTTTTTTTTTAGGGTTAAACATGACCAAGCCATGAAAGTACCTTGGAGTTTAATTTTTGCTTGTTTGTTTGAGCAGAACGGTTTTGACTCATTTTCACATGAATTTTATGCCCCTATGCACTCAGGTATGTTTCCTGCAGTATTAAGATCGAAATCGCCGGGGTTTAGTCTAAGAAAATTATCTATAGTACGTAGACTATAATAAAAACTTTAGCGGTGGTATTAGTAAGTAGACAAAAACCATTAAAGTGCAGAATCAAGACTTATTTCCAGTCGCTGTCCACTTCAAATGGGTTTTTGTTAATGTTACTTTACTAGGATATCCCCCTGCGACCCTGACTTGGACTTGGATAAGTGGAAGAGAATGGATGGATGGATTTATCCCCAAAGTTGAAGCCACACAGCTGTCCATCTACTCGTCATCTTAAAGGCTTGAGGCATGTACTGTACTTACCAGATGATTTTGGGACATTACATGTGTGTAAATCCTGTGCACATACAGACTTTACAATGCAGTAGGAAACATCTTGTATCGAGTAGACATAATATTTTTATCTAGATTTTAAGAGTCCTTTGTTGAAAACTCATGTTGGACCCAAATTACTATTTAAAGCTGAGACCTTTTCAGATATTTCTGTTAACTTGTATATATTACATTTCCTTGCACTCACCCAGTGCTGCTCGGTAGATCTGTTCCAGGGTGAACAGCTCTCACTGGTCCTTGGATTGTAGCAGCTTTAGGGTTCAGTGTGAAACTCTCTCTGCTCAGCATCTTGTTGGCCAGGTTCAGGTTCGTCAACTGTGGGCAGAGAGAAAGACTTAAAGACTTGAAGGGAGGATTCATATGATTGCATTTTACAAGTACTTTTTTTACATGTACTTGTAATTGCACTTTCTGTACAAGTACAACCAAACCTCTCGCTAATAGTGATCCCCACGTCTAAATACAGAGAACTGATGAATAAGATGTAATAAATTATGTGTAACATTGTGTTTCTTCTTACGCCAATCACCTCCATCTTTCGTATCTGGGGGCTGTGTGAAATGTACACACAGCACATGGCGCAGCCAGTCTCCGATCAGCACTAAATCCAAGTGGTCCCCTCCCCCTCATGCATCCTCAACAGAATCAGTTATCATGGCTTGCCAGGCCAACAGCGTTTACAACCACATCAGCACTTATGTGGCAAAAGCACCCCTGTACTGCTCTGTGCTAGCCTGGGAATGATGCTCGGCGAAATCTAGAGGGAGAATTAATCATAACGCTGTGGTGCTTTATTTACTTTATTTCCTTCTGTGCACTAAAGGTCCAGTGGGAAAAAACTGTAAAGCTGCCAAGCCTTGCATGACATACAAAATGTGTTGGCATGTTGTTACACTGCTGCGGGTCTAGTTTATTAGGGTTTATTAAAGTAGACCGGTCATATTTTTTTAATAAAGTGTTTAATATAATCTGCAGAAATTAAAACAACCTTTGGACAAAATGTAGTATACCATGTCAAAAGACCAAAATATGAGTATAGTTCAATCAAAAGAAATCTTTTCACACAAGGCGCATGCTGTGTGTGTACGTATGCCTATCAATGCATCACAGCCCAGGAGTATATTCACTTCATTGATGGTGACCATGTCTGGCTTTACTCAATTTCTGTTTTGTATATGTGCCCTAGCATGAGAGTGAGTAATTACGGCGTCAACTGTGCAACAGGGTGTTGTTCATGTTTACAAAGTTCTCCATTTAGTCCAGCAAGTGATTTAATGACTTCAAATCTGATCCCTGGAAAAAAAAAAAAAAAAACGAAATGTACTCTAAGCCTTTAAGTGCAAAACACTGGACTACTTTACTCTGAAAAATAAGCTGCTGCCATGCTCAGGATTAACTACCGACAGGAAATACAGCAAACACCTTTCAGATAGACAGAATAATATACAGTCATAAGGAAGCCATAAAAACAGCCGCCTGTGTGGTCTGGTGCCATCACAAAAATCTCTGACAGAAAAAAAAATAATAATCCAGTGAGGCAGAAGAGGAGGTGAAGGAACAGGAGGAAGAACGAAAGGCTGATGGCCTCCCCAAGCCAAAGGCCAAACCTTTGGGAAATATGCGACAAGGTGGTGATAGAGACAACCAAGTTGCCACTCCCCTGCTCAGTAACAATTTGCCACATTCCTCTATTTCTAAGCATCAATTACCACAAAAAAGTGGCTGCTTGTTAAGTATCAACAGAAATCACTCCCCCATGGTGCTTCTGATAATGAGACCTCACACAGAGCTGAGGGCTGACGCGGCTCACCACTGTTTGGGCCGGCCAGCTTCAAACTCCAATTCTAGACCCACCCCCATACCAGGCCCAGCCCGCAGACTGCAGGCGAGCTGAAGGCTGAAGAAGGAAGGTGCAGACCCTCGGGCTCCAACAGGTCTGCTGAATGAATAAGCAGCTAGATGCCGCCGATCAGCGTGGGGTCTGAGCCAGGTTTACACATCAACAAAGAGAAATATCAAAGACCTCACAGTGAGAGACTACTGCAGAGGGGCCAGATTCTTCTTCCTTACATGAACCATTACACAGATCAGTTTACAGTTGCTTAATAACTCGACATAGTTTCTTACTCAAAGTAGTTGTAGCTGTTAAGTCACAGGACTACAGAGGCTAAGAGCATAATACACTTACATGTTGTGTCAGCAGGTTGATGTGACTGGAGCTGGCATAGTGGCAAGCAACCTGCTTGTCTGCCAGTTTCTGCAAGGCTGAGATGAAGGCCTGCTGGTTGGAGTGAGCCTGGGTAGTCAGAGTGTTCAACTCCCTGAAAGCTCCCACTGAGTTTGACTTGAGCTTACTGGAAGTGCTCCTCCTGATCACTGAGAAAGAAAAACAAAAGGAAAAGGTGAGAACATCTTTGTGAATTTGATTTGAAACACCAGCATACGGCGCAGAAAGATTACCTTGGCCCGCAGATGTGGGTCTAGAGAGCTTCTGGCTATAGATGTGTGTGGCACTTGGGATGGAGGAGGCTGCTCCAGAGCCAGGCATGGATGAGGTAAAGGACTGAATCCTTCTGAGCACCTGTGTTGATTGCCCTGTAGTCACTGTGTTCGAGCCTGTGGACGTGGCTGTCCACATCACCCTTGGAGGTTGTGTGACCACAGGGGCAGAGGTGTATGCAGGAAGGTCAGAAAGACTCTCAGAATGGCAGAAGTGGGACTTTGCCAAGGACTGTGCATAAGATGGAGGCTGAGGAGGTGGAGGCGGTGGTGGACAGTGAAGAGGCAGGGATGCAGGAGAGCAGTGCTGCAGATGATTGTGCGTGCAGTCTAAGGTCACAGGAAAACTGGAGCAGTGTTGAGACGACTGGATTTCTGGCTGGGTTTTACACTTTCTTACCTCTGCCCGTTGGTCTTCAGGCAGCATACAAAAAGAAGGCTGACTGTCAGTGGCCTTGGTGTCTGGGTCAGAGCTGACTTTCCCTGTTAGGAGCGACAACTCTGAATCTTCTTCCACAGCCAAAGCTGTTCAAAGGAGGAAATAAGCCAGAGCTCCTTTATCATCAGTTAGTCATTCCTCAGCTCTGACACACATTTGTTTTCCCGCAGTAAGTTCTAATCATTTGAAGCTGACCTTTTCTTCACCCCAGATGACTCAATCTTTTTCCCTTCACTTTTCTAGATTTACAAATCTAAACAGTTCTTGTTTACTATGCTTGAATGATAAAAAATTTAAACATAAACCAGATCTACAGTAAAAAACAGAGCAAGAAACTCACATTTAGAATTCTCACAGTTGCCTGAATCTCTTGAGACATTTACTTCACGAACATCTTTCTTAACACCTCTGACTTTTGTTCCTAGGAAGACGGTGGCTGATTTATTTTTCTGCGTGTAGAATGTCAGTACTTCCTCCAGATCGTTTTCACTGTTAGTTAAAAAAAAAAAGAAAGACATGAAATAAATGCGTATACCAGATCACTGTAAAAGAGTTGAGCACTGGCTTGCCAAATCACTAACCTTGCTGCATTGATGTACTCATGAAACACTTTAGGATTAACACAATGCTCCTCTTTGCTGGTCTCCTGTTTTTTCACCATATGTTCAGTTTCCTGAGAACATAAAAAAAAAAAAGAATAGAACAGCAGATGCACTCATCAAATAAACAGCTCAATGTCCCTAGTGTTTCAGTCACCACTCTGAATTGTAATTCTGTTTTGAAGCTGCAGTCTGGGAAGGGGTACCTTGTTATAACAGTGGATAAACTCCCCTAACTGGTGGGACAGGATGCGTCTCCGGTCTTGGAGTGGTAACTGTCGACTGGGCAAGACTACTTTTATGTCTTGTTGAAGGTTGTTGGCTGCTCTTCTCAGAAAGCGAATCACTAGCTCCTGTACAGGGGAAAAAAAATCTTTTATTATCAGTTTCCTGAATCACTGATTCATCGAGCTGCCTTTGTTGTCTTAACTCAGGGTCTGACTCATTTTAAAAATACTTTTGGATTTAAAGATCTAGAGATAGGCTTGATTTTACACTGATTTTCCTCAACTGTTTGAGGTTCCTGATAATGATGATGATGATGATGTATCCCATTACAATGCAGACTTTCCAAACAGACTCTTTTACAGACTCCATGTTTTCCTTCTATGCGGTATAGTTGAGTAACAGAGGAATAATAAGGGAAACTGACATGCATATATACATACAAAGGAAACAATGTTACGGGGTATTCCATTGCTGTCTATTTTTTCAAGAAAAGGAGATTTTAAAAATGCTATAGTTGCACCATTTGGTCGCTGTCATTGTCTGGCCAAGCTGAGATGGTGTTGTCTCTGCTTTCTGCTAACAGTCTTTGCTGGACTCGCTGCAGGTAAGAGGAAAAAGCAATCCGCGCCTGCACTTTACTGAAGAGGAGAGGTAAAGGCAGAAAAGAGAGAGGAAAAAGCATCAAAGGCAAAGCAAATATAAAGCAATAAAAAAGGACATATGCAACAATAGCTGATAAGAAAATGCTGTTGGAACACAGTATATCTTGTCTGTATCTTGTCCTGCATCAGTATCAAAATGACAAACTGTCTTCGTGGCCCAGGTGAACCTGGAGAGAGTACTGCCAGAACATTGTAGCTGTCAAACACAAACAAAGACATGCTATACTATAATTTCCCAGGTTCGTGCACAGTCCTGGCAGGCACTAAGGAATTTCTACAAACTCAGACTTGTTATCGTAATTCTTCCTCAAATTATAATTTCAGGCACACGTTTAAAATGACAGGAGACTGCAGTCTTTGTTGTATCTAAGTATACAGCTGCATGCAGCATATTGTATTTGCATGTCAGACAGTGTATAGATGTTTTCTTTATTTAAAGAAAAGTGAGTGTTTTGATCCTGTGCAAATTTTGAAACCTTTACATCTGCTTTTATACCATCTTCAAACAATGACTGTTTACTTCCAGCTCAAGTAAAGGAAAGCTATAGCTTCTGAACATCATGTAGTAGATTATGGTACTACCTGTGCTAATAAACCAAATTTTGATTATTAGATGGTCATAAACTATTTAAATTTGCAGGACTTTCTGCAGACCCATCATGAACCTGAAGACTTATAAAAACATTTTTTGGTTATTGCTTTTTCATTTACACTTTATCAAGCCCCCTTTTACTGACGTGCCATGTGCTTCAATCTAAGTTAAAACAGTGTTTTCATCAAAGCAGAAAAAGTTAAAAAGTAAACTATTATGTCTGGGCTCAATGGCGTACAAGAATAACACTGACTATTGTTGAGGCCCAGCCAGTCAGAGGTAGTGAGAGGAATTAAAACATAAATCCTATGTAAATGTTCATCCTTGGTTCAACCTGCAGCTTCACAGTTCTCCTTATTGAATGAGGACACATGGGAGCAGCAGTCCAGAATACAAACTGACCTGAGTTCCCAGCCCTGTTGAAGGATGTTGAGCAGGTTGACTGTGGGGCTGGCATTGTGCATGGCTGCCTCTGAGCTGGACTGAGCCTTACTGTGGCAGTGCTCCAGTGGTGTGGCCACTTGTTTTCTTTGCTCTGCTACCAAAGCCTTGTGTGAGACTGGCTCAAGAACTTGTTTCACCTCCTCCTGAGCACACTCCTCTCCCTCCTGACTGCTGTTCTCAGTCAGGGAGGCCTTGGATTCCTTCCCTGAGGTATGCAGCATAGCAAGAAAAGACAAATGTCAGTTGCATCACTAGCATTTGGGATAAAATACACACATACACTCAAAATAGGCTTTTTATTGTTTCTGCAATGAAATGAACTCATACAGAGTCATATTTGGCCAACCTTACCGTGACACAGGGGAGTTATTTATTGGAACCAAAAGTGCATTAGCGTGAGATGTTGTTCTACTTAGCTACACTCTTCTTAGTTTTGGAAAAAAAGAAAACAAAAAAGTAGTTTCAAACTGAAAAAAAGGAACACATCAAGCTCACCCGATTTTTTCTTCCTTGTAGCAGAGCCATGAGTCAGGTGGCGCTGTCTCCTCTTTCGTGCCTCCAGAGACAGCAGCTTCCTCTCATACTGGACAACGTGACAGCCATGGACCACGTCCACCTGCAGCTGCACATTCCCGTTCACATTCCTGCGAGGCAGAGCAAGAAGTGTCAACGCAATGATAATAACAACAGGAATAATGATTTATATGGATATTATCAACGAGTACAAAGCAGAGAAACAGCTGTAAATTTCAACTTTAACTTAGGTATTGCAGCAACAACCATCTCCTTAAACTCACTACCTAATGAATATGGAAAAATCCTAGATGGGCTTAGTTGGGGGACAAATCTCCAGTCAATTCAGTGCAACAGTCAAATCTGTGGTTAAGACTTGAAAGCCTGTGCAGATTCAAATAACCTAAATGCACGTTGTACTACAATAACAAAAATGTGGTTCAATAAAAAGGCACGATTCATCTATGACTGTCTTCCCCTTCCTGCCCCCAAATCGACGCCACAATGCCACATAGACATGGGTGCACGCTGGAAAAGTTGACTGTGCATCATCTTTTCAGCTGTTCGTCTCACCTATCCAGTCGAAAGACCAAACAAATGCCACGTTACAATCCCACCATTTCCACAAACTGATGGAGAGATTTATTTCCCATCCCAACCACAATGGAAATGCTTACCTTCCATGGAAAAGTCTGTTCGCCAACATGAAGTTCATTGATGTCTTGGACTCCAGATATCCACTGAGAGAAGAAGATAATAAGCAAATTACAATAATCATAAAGGCAGGGGCCCCAATGAGCCTCAATGTTTTTATTTGCGGCAAATGTGTTAAAAATGAGCCTTCTGTGATACTATGGAAGCAGTGGGTATTAAATGCACCAATAGCTCCCCAGACCGCTCAATAAAATGCTTTTAAAAATGCCACAAAATACCCTGCTGCTAAGAGAGGTCTAATCATGCAGCTAATCCTCATATAGGAGTATAAAATGTAAGCACAATGATGGATTTTCTCTCTTAATAGGAGTTTAATAGCATTTTAATATAAAGTCACTGTGGGATCATTTTTTTTGGAACTCAGACTCCTAAAAGTTTCCAATGACTCTGGAGCTATATCGTAGTTTGGTGGTTGAATTAGCAACAGCAAAGAGGAGTCATTTAGTCTGGCTTTAAGCTAAATGTCCTGCTTATCTGAGTACAGTATCAGTAATGAGTAACATTACAGACAAACACCCCTTGCGGCCTACAAGGGATCTGTCTGTTTTTTCCTGGCTCAGGTTACCCATAGAGCTCCCATGTATCCGCGGTAGGGAAGATCCTAATGAAACCTCCTCGTCGCTCATTCTCCTCCTTTATCCTCCGCAGCACTCTGATCTATATTAGTGAAAGAAAATAAAACACAATTTATTAAAAAGAAGCAGTGTTTATATGCAAAAATGCACATTCAGTTACACAGGCTGTACTAAAAGCATGTTACAGTATGTTTATTAAGACCTTACCTCCTCAGCAGTTAAGGTCAGAGCGCTGTCTCCTTGGCTGTGCTTAGCTCCTCGCTTGTCTATAAGCCCCTCAGTTTCTGAGATGTTGGCTGACGTCGGCGTCTTTCGCTAAAGTAAAACAGCAGAGACAATGTCAGTAGTTTCCAATACAAGCTGTATGCTACTTTTCAATCCAATTTTTTAAAGCAAACTGGGTGCTTCATAATCAGAATGAACAAAAGACTATAAGGGTAACAAAGATTAACTTTTGGAAAAAATGTTCAAAATCTAAATCTATCTTAAATTGAAAAAGTGGAAGCTACACCACAGATAACCAAAACCATGCTCTCCTCTTTTGTCTTCGCCACAGAAATAGAGTATTTTTGTTATGTAGTGGCATTTCTGGCTGTCTCCCTGCTACATGCACTACTAGGCTGTGACTGACAACTTTGGCATGCAGTTTGGAACTTGGGCCAGATAGAGGGGCACAACCCCGCATGATCACATATAAAATTTGTCATCTGAATAGCAGGGGGATTATATTTAATTTGCCTGACGCGGATGGTGGGGATCCAAAGGCAGCCAAAAAGTGACAAGGCCTAATCCCTCAGAAAAGGTCTCAACTGTTGCCCCTAATCAGAGTAAAGGGAGAGGACAGGTTCTCTATGGGCCCCTGAAGTTCTCCAACAGCTAGTGTTTGGCTTGATTTAGGTATGTCTGAAGAATTGAGAAGAAAGTCTCTGACTCATTACGTAAAGTGGCGCATTGCGGCACGTTAAGTACTTTTTCTAATGAAGCTTTGATTAAAAATGCAGCATTAAGGATCGATATAAGCCATCTGTCTGTCCATGTGACAATTTATAAAGCCACATAATCAAATAAGCAAAAAGCAGAGAGCAATTTCTTACCGGTAATGCAACAGGCATCAGGGAATTGCAAAGGGACAAGGCAAAAGAAGATTAATATGTCTGAGTCAACAAAAACACTTACCATTCTGCTGTGTGTAGTGGCTGGCTGTGCAGAAAAAGGTTTCTAAGAGGGAATGGGTGAATACACTGCATCAGCATTAAGCCTTTATGAAGGCGCATACAGACAACATCCAAACCACATCAACATACAACAATGAAACATTGTTACTTTATGTCTAAACAGGCCTTTTACACAATATAAGGTGGAGCAGAAATCTGTCTGATTTAGTAATATCCCTCTAGCAGACGCTGTGCCAAATCTTAGTGCAGTAGTCGAGTGGAGGTAGCCAACTGTATTAGCTGTTGTGGCATCATTAGGCAACAAGGCCTAGAGAGAGCATTAGTCACTTGATTAGAAATGATAAAACAATAAGCCACAGAGAGTGTAGCACTTACAAACTGAGGTCACTCAAACACTGTAATTACATTAGCAGTTGTTTTGCATTACAGTGAATTTTCCATTAGGGTAAGAGAAGAGCTCAGTGGCAGTGGCAGGAATGTACTGTAACGAACAGAGACATGAAGACAAGAATGGGAATGTTTCACAAGGAAGGGTGAATGAGTGCAATACTCGGCTTGACGGTGTGTGTATGTGTGTATGTGTGTGTGTGTGTGTGTGTGTGTGTGTGTGTTAATGTCCACCACTACCTGTGTTCTTTGGTCAGAGCGAGGCTGTCTCGACAGGGGGTCCTGACACACAAAGCCTGCAGGGACACAGAAGAGCCATAAAGGGGCATGTTTATGGCATCAGGTCTTAAATATGTTACATTCCCATGACCTTCACATATTGCATCAACTCTTTAATATTTGAGAAAGAAACCAATGTAGAGCATAGACGGACACAAAGGCAATAAATTAAACAATATCACGCTGAATCAAATTTTTACATATTTAAATCAGAAAGAAGTATTTCAAAATGGGGGCAGCATAATTTACCCTGCCTGGGACAGGGTTACTGGGGCCCCACCTTGGATCCAGGCCTGGGGAGGGAACTTGAAAGGGCTTGGTGGCCGGGCCTTAACCCATTGGGCGCAGCCCTAAAGAGGCAACATGGGCCCAGCCTCTTTTGGGCTCACCACCTACAGAAGGCGCCACAGGGGGTCGGGTGTAATGTGTGTCAAGCGGCAGTCAAGGATGGAGGCCCTGGCAGTCTGATCCCCGGCTGGTGGAATTAGATCTTTGGACATGGAATGTCACCTCTCTGATGGGGAAGGAGCCTGAGCTAATGCGTGAAGTTGAAAGATACTGGCTAGATATAGTCGGGCTCACCTCAACGCACTGCTTAGGTTCTAGAGCCAGTCTCCTGGACTCTGCTGCAATCTGTAGTTGCCCTCGGTGAAAGGCAGCAGGTAGGGGTATTTGTATCCCCCCGGTTCACTGCCTGTACGCTGGGGTTTTCCCGGTGGATGAAAGGGTTGGTTTCCCCCGCCTTCAGGTTGAGAATAGAGTCCTGACTGTTATTTACATTTATGCCCTGAACAACAGTTCAGAGTACCCAGCCTTCATGCAGTCAATGGATGGGGTGCTGGAGGGTGGGGACTGCATTTAACTCCTGGGAGAATGTGGTTCAGTTGGCTTCATCAGGTGGTGGCCTCCAGCTCATACTAGAGCGGGTTGCAGCTGAGTGTGAAGTGGTGGGAATGAGAATTAGTACCTCCAAGTCTGAGGCCATGGTTTTCAGCGTGAAAAGGGTGGCGTGCCCACTTCAGGTCAGGGACGAGATGCTGCCCCAAGTGGAGGAGTTTAAGTATCTCACAGTCTTGTTCACGAGTGAGGGGAGAGTGGAGCATGAAAGCAAAGCTGTCGATTTACTGGTCAATGTACTTCCTACCTTCACCTGTGGTCACAAGCACTGGGTAGGGACCAAAAGAAAAAGACTGCGGATACAAACAGCGTAAATGACCTTCCTCTGAAGGATGGCTGGGCTCTCCCTTAGTGATAGGCTGAGGGTGAGTCATTCGGGAGTGAAAGGAGCCAGTTGAGGTGGTTCGGGCATCTAACTAGGTTGCCTCCTGGGCACCTCCTGTGCAAGGTCTTCTAGGCATGTACTACCAGGAGGAGCCCCTGGGGTAGACCAAGACACGCTGGAGAGATTACATCTCTCAGCTGGCCTGGGAGTACCTCGGTGTTCCCTCGGATGAGCTGGAGGAAGTGGCTGGGGAGAGAGAGCTCTGGGCTTCTCTCCTTAGGTTGCTGCCCCCACGAGCCGGCCCCAGATAAGCAGCAGAAAATGGATGGATGGAAGAAATCTACTTTTTTGTCAACTCATGGGCAGGGACAATGGAGGACTGTGCCACACAGTGCAGAGGCAAACAAGGAAACTAGAAACGTTTTTTAGTTAATGCCTCAGGCAAGCAATTTTACACTTCTAAAAAAAAAAAAATGTCTATATTCTTCCATTTCAGAGGTGTTAGTCGATGGACTTTATATGCATTCTTTGGTTACAAATCTTTATGCAAAGCTAAGCTAACAAGCTTAAGAGTGGTACTTTATGTTATAAATGTATTTTCCAAAATGTTGAACTATCCCAACCATGTTTGTCATTTAGATTTCTTAGCAAGATGTTCCCACCCTGTCAAAAAGATTTAAATCTGTAATCTTCTGTTTATTGATTCCACATTCCCTCATAGCTAACTAGTGGCCACAGTGACCTTTTAAATAAATTTGCTTATGTTGTATTCTGCTCTCACACTTGGGGTGAATTAAATCTATTGACAGCTTGGAGCTCTGGGCTATTTATTCTACCTCATCCAAGCCGTCAGGTAAGTTTCAGGCCCTCACCATGCTCTTGCCTAAACACGGCAATTATTACAAACACTGGTGACAGAGAACTGACAGCTACACGCAGCAGAAAATTAATGCAAATGGAATGCTGTCATTATTTACAGGTCTGGGAGGCAGCCCAAGTGTTATCAGCCAACAGCGACTTAGTTTGTTTGGTACATAATAGATGTGCTATGTTTTACATGCCACCGCTTATTTTCCCCAGACGCGCAGTAACGTCTCCCTCCAAAGATAACTGGCAATTTATGATTCTACTCTTTCATTTAATGAGCCAGTGGAGAGGGTTTCAAGCCACAGTATGGCCTAGGGTTAGACGTGCATGCACATATGTGCACGCACACATGCACTCACATGCGCGTAATCACCACTCCTCTAATATCATTAGGCTGAGACCACAGATATGGTTTGGTGCCATTTTAGATGGACGCCTGCTAATCAGTAGGCTCTGTGTAAAATATAAATGGAAATAAGGATAAAGAAGAGGATTAAGTGCAGTTAAATAATCAAGATCTTTTTTCCCACATATATGGAATTATTTTGTATGTACAAGGAAAATGACAGTCTCAGACAGTATGTGTGCTCCTATGGTTTCATATCTCAAGTCTTCATCTATATGAGAATTTATAATTAAGAGGGAGGAAACATAACAGAGACTCTCTTTCCCTGCTGCAAACATTAAAAACAATGTTGATCTCTGCCTTGGGCCAAGCTTAACGACTACAAAAAAGTAGGCCTACGTTAACATTTTTTGTCTGCAAGTCATTTAATGTTAATTAATGAAGGCTACGATTTATTCTTTCAACAGTGGAGCACCCATTAGGAAGCCATACAGCTATTTTTGGCACTTTGCAAAATTCAACTCGTGGAATGCAGGAAAACATTAAGCATTAAACAATAGACGACTGTCTCCACTTGAAACCTGCTGGTTAGAAGAACCAACTAACAGCTATGCCTTTTAGTGAGACTAGTGCAGAAAATAAAGCATAATTGCAGCACTTTTCATTTTATATTAGCCTCGCCAAAATAATGTCTTTTTCCCAAATATAAACTTGTGCAATAAATGCTCACTGAATGATCTCTTAATTGTGCCTAAGCATTTTTCCATCCAGAGCTTACATATGAGTAATGCAAAATTTAAGCTTAAAAAACATCTTAATCTTCAGTGTGAATTTGTTTAGAGGCTCTGAATACAACTGAATCCTTGTTACTCAACAGTTGATCTAGCTTTACTCTGCATTGTGATTTGTATATTGATGGCTTACTGTAGACGTAGGCCTTTTTAGTAAAACCTGACCAATATGGGATTTTTAAGATTGATACCGATACTGATATTTGGTGATTTAAAAATCCAATATATATCGGCCAATATTTTTTTTTCTTTCAGACACAAAACATAAATAGATTTCTCTAACACTTGTTATGTGTTGTTATTTGAGCCCTTATAAGATTAGAAGTTGTGAATTATAACAAACAACTAACATTATAATGTCTACAAAATTCAAAAAAGCCTTATTTGCCTTTCAACATATACCATATGCACTATTAACTTTTTTAACTTATTAGCTTTAACAACTGAAGTCTGTTAATGTTTCCTTTTCCCCATGACTTTTAATGTGCTGTATTTGCCCAAGGGTTGTCCTTCTCTGTTTATTATTTGGTGGTTGATAGTATAACTCGAGATATGGATGTGTAAATGTAAATCCATCTTTAAATGGACTGATACTTACAGAGCACTTTTCTACTCTATTTGAGCTTTCAAAGCAGTTTTTTACTACAAGCCTCATTCATCCATTCAAACACACATTCATACAAGCGCTTTTATCTATGCTGAAGCACTTTTTGCCTAACATTCACACACACACACACACTCACACACCGATGTGTGAGGCATCAGTGGCAACTCAGGGACTTCTTAAGTTGGGAGTACTTTATTTCACCAGCATTTCATTTGCTAGTCTACTGGATTTAAACATCAAGCTGTAAGTGCAGACTTTATATGAAGTGATTATCTATAAAGTTCAACTACTTGTGCAAAACTGTGGAATTAAATATAAGCTACATTCATTGTTGCAGCATGCACTCACCCACAAGTGAAAACATGTCTGCAATCATGCTGGCCTTTATCTTTAGATCCAAGGGTGCATCACTGTAAATAAGCACATTTCAAACACAAACATTATTATTATATAATGTCAGACTAAAATGTTCATTAATAGAGTGGCACGGCCTTCAACGTGGCACTTATATTAGGAACATATTTTGACCTTAAGATTATAAAAAACTTACAGGTACAGTGCAAAAGTCTTGACTCACCCCACATTTCTTTATATTTTGCTAGGAAAATTAGAAATATGTGCAGTAATCTCTTGAAACATGTGCAAACATAAATGGAAATACAGTATATAAGATAAAGTCTGTCCAATTCTAGCAAGCTTGAAAGTCAATATGACCACTTTTATTCTCCAACACAGCCAACTCTCTTAGGCAACCTTTCCCGCAATTTCTTTAAGTAGTCTTCAGGAATAATTCTCCAGGCTTCTTAAAGGACATTCAAAGCTCTTCTTTAGATGTTGGCTGCCTTTTGTTATGTTCTCTGTCAAGATGATCGCACACTGCTTCCATGATCTTGAGGTTCAAGCTCTGGGGAGGCCAATCCATGATTAATAATGTTCCATTGTGTGTTTTTCTATTCAGGTATCCTTTTACTGCACTGGCAGTGTGTTTGAGATCACTGTCATGCTGAAGAATGAAGCTGTTGCCAATCAGATGCTGTCCAGATGGTATTATTTCCAGATGGTGGATCAAAATCTCACTGTACTTTTCTGTGTTCATAATTCCATCAATTTTGACAAAATCCCCAACACCACTGACTGAAATGCTGTCCCAAACCATGACAGAGCCTCCACCGTGCTCTGTTGCCACCGATTTTCAAATTTGCTTCTTGACAGCCACCCTGCTGCTGCTACTAACAAAGTGCCTAAAAATACAATTTAAAATTGGTTCTCTGCTAAGTTGTCTGTTACGTGTAGACACAACATTGGTTCATCTCTTGAGTTAGGTGCCTTTTTTGTGCTTGAATGATTCATGGTCAGTCTTAAGTGGCTTTAAAAAAGAAGTACAGTACTGTATATGTAGTAACTCCTTGTTTGTCTTACATGTAATTTTTCTGCTGTAAGATCCACAAGCATGTCCATTTAATTTATTTGTTTCTGACCTGGTTGTCAATCTTGAGCTCCACCAGTGTGGCGTTATTAGCCATTGCTTTGATGATCGCCATCATGCCGTCTGCAGTGATGAAGTTAGACTCGATATTAAGACTCTGTAAGCTGGTGTTCTCCTGCAGCATCTCAGCGCATGCCTAGAAACACACACGGAAACACACATGTTGAAACTAAGTGGCAAATAAAATTTAAAACTCTGGAGTTTTCCACAGTGCATCTGAAGATCATGTGACAAAGAAAGCAGAACTTTAAAGAGTCTTAAGGAAGGCTTCATTCATTGCAGTTAAAGTCTGCATGTTTTAATGTGAAACAGTCCTTACACACAGTGAAATGTAGAGACCTTAAGTTGACATTTTGAAATAAAGATTCTCTAATCCACTCAATCTAGAGTTAGCCATTTAGTTAACAAATATATACAAATATATAATAATAATAATACAATAAAATGTAAGACATTTATGTCAAAGAAATGAATAATATAAAAATGAATATAAACTTTGCTGTCATTGGCAAGCAGTTGATATTTAAAATGGATCATGTACTCACATAGGCCACAGGGTCGTTGCTACGGGTTGCAGCGATGCTCAGAAACTCCACATGAGAGTTTCCCTTCATCGCTTCAAAGATCTCTTTTAGTGCTGGGATGGGAATGTCCTGCAAGGACAATAAAGGGGTGTCATCTTAAACAGTTTGGTTCTCAAACAAAGATTGACTTACAAGCTTGCAGATCTCCAGGTTTTACAGCCTAACTTATAAATATAGCAGATGACATGAGCTAATTCACTGAAAACTATTGTGTAATATTTGTTGTCATATGAGAAAATAATCTTTTTTTAGAGATTTAAGGACTCTGAAAAGTCCAGCTTCAAGTTCACTTTGATGAATTTTTTTATTTTTATTTAATGAGCTGAAGTAGCGCACTGTGGTCATTTTCTCTTTAATCTTCTCTGTATTGTGACATTCCAGTGGGCTGACCTTGATGTTGTTAAGGTTGACTTCAGTCAGGCTGCTATCATTGTTGTGAATTCTCTCCAGGGTTTCCTCCACATTGGTGGGGTTTGGGGGTTCTTCAGGGAAGACCTTGAAGGGATCTGGTTTCACAACACCTGAAGGAGATACATGATCACAGCTAAGGGTACAGTGTAAACAGTACACAGTAAAACATACAGTACAGTCCCAGAAAGTTGATTCTGTTTATCTATCGTTGCATTTACAGTGGGATCAACATTTCATCACTCATCCTAGAATAAAGAAGACATTAGGTGCATTTCATTTTAACTTTTCTTTGTATGAGTATAAGCAATAGCTCATAAGATGTCATTAAATCTGAAAAGTAATGCCAGTATTGACATACTGTTGATGCCCTCTGTGTTGGCGATCGTGCCCGTGGTGCCCAGAGCATCGTAGTACTGCTTGTTACTCATCAGCGTGTACATTCCAAGGATAGCTGGAAATACAGGAAAATAATCACTATGAATACATTCAGACAAAAATATCTCTGTGTTATTTGAGTAAGATCACGTGTTGTGGGTTGTGCTCCTGCTGTACTTTTTTTTTTGTAGCCAGTTTTATTGGTGTATCCTGTGTCCCTTTACTGATACCAAAGGCAAGTTTGTTTATATTGCTTTACTAGAAAAAAATGTTTCTGCTCTGAGTACAAAACCAAAAGAGCCACAGTTAGTTGTTCCTTCATCTCCTATGTGTGTGTGTCTCTTCTCTGTGTGTGTTCAGTGGGGACCTATAATCTTACAGTTTCTAGGGTCCCCCCAAGGAAGTAATGAAACCCTGCAGAATACACAAGTTTCAGGGTAAAGCTGTGGGCCTCTAAAATTGTTAGTGTTATTATAGCAGACACTGAGACAGTGTTAAAAGACCAGACAAATTTAGAAGAGGAGAATAGTCTCTGTTTATGGGCATCTACAGTATTTGCCAGGTCAAACTGCTCCTAAAAATACATAAATGGCAAATAATTAGAAGAGGTGGAAGAAGTACTGCTTTTCTTGAGTAAAAGTAACAATATCTTTGCATCATTACCAGTGTATTATGTTGAAGATGAAGCTATGTTTCTGGCCACCTAGCACAAAGCAAGTCCAGTATTCACTGTCTATTTTGTTTTCCTGTTTTCAGGTTTGTTATGGAGTTTGCCAATACTCACAGCAATGTGCTGACCCATGTCTGTCAGCTGTTTGGTTGGGTAGTGCAGTTTTAAATTTCTTAAACAGCTGCCACCTTTACAAAACAGCAACACTGCAGGCCATGAAACCAAAACAATAGGCTGATGCTAAAATGTTCTTTAAGGCTGAGAAGAACCACAGAGTTGGACAATAATTCTCTGTGGGTTCCTCACTACAAGCAAACCCATTCACACCATAGACAATAAAGGTGTTTCCTGTTAGACCGTTAGAATAAATAACTGTTTGGATATGTTTAAGTGTCAATATTTCAAGAACACATTATGTACGATTTTTCCATCCAAAGTATTTAAAATAACTGCTGACTTATCCTAATTTTGAGAAAAAAATATTCTACTACTTTTACTTTATATGCTTCTAAGTTATATATGTATAGCAAGATGAACTGATCATATATGATATATATAAAATCTCAAAGTACAAAGATAGAATAACTGTTATATTAATGTAGTAATGTCAACGTAGTATTTCCTGCTGAAATGTAGCAAAGAGGAACCGAAAGTGGAAATAATGAAATACCATATAAGAACCTCAAAATGTTCATATTACTACAGTAGTTAGTACTGTCTTTAATGTGTATTTAACTTTTGTCCACTATAGTATTATTACTTTGGAGATTAAGTGACAGTGTACTAAAATACATTTTTACAATTTCTCAATTTTTTCCCTGGATAAAATTACTATTACCATTATTATTATTATATTGGCCTGAACCATAAATGAGAGAATCTACACTTTTATAAAATATTTACATTTGTATCCTAAACAAATGACTTACAGAAGTGAATACCTTCTACAACTCTTTCAGTGAAATGAAAGCATAGTGGCCTCTTTTTTGTATTG
>VUQS01028430.1:0-17090 GCA_015108495.1 Heterochromis multidens | reverse complement strand
TTTTTCCCATGTTTTGTTGTTCTGGCTCTCTTCAGGGACTAGTTAAGTGGTGACAGCTGAGGGGAGTTCTCGGGGAATGTCAAACCAACACCCTAAAACACAGAGCGATCACGAGGACATAAAAATCCAGACAAGTTTCCCTGTCATTCTAACAATAGGCCAAATTAAACTTTTACAGTTGCAGTCGTGTTGTTTGTGCCTGAAACTGTATGTTATTTTATGACTCGCACAGAATCCTGCTTATTTAGGGTTAGCTGGCAGCTCAGGAAACAGAGAGAGCTTGCATTATGCGCTGTCAGTGACACATCGCTGAGTAATATGTAGAAAGTTATGTAGAAAGGTAACACACCTTAATTCTGATTAGAGCATGATTGAAACATTTTAGCTGATAAATATTAAGTAATGGTGGCACAGAAATGGCAAAGACATGTCACTACTTTAGGCTACGAGAGGCTCATATATGACTAAATACTATCAAAACTGTTTTCAGTCCATCAGCTAATTACTGCAGCTCCATCATCATTACACACTGCCATCTAAAAGATGATTCAAGTCAATTTTTCAATTCAATTCAATTCAATTTTATTTATATAGCGCCAAATCACAACAAAAGTCATCTCAAGGCACTTTATATTGTAAGGTAAAGACCCTACAATAATGATCCATGAATACTGTATCTTGGCATCCTCAAACACATTCATGGGATCAAAATGTTTAAACCTTTAAGTCACTGGTTGATACTGTATATCATCAGATTTCTTTCAAATATCCATCAGCACATGCCCTCTAAAAATCCTTTCTTAGTCCTTAGTCAAGCTCTATTTCAGCTATAGGGCAGTTTGGTTTTTTTTGTATCTATAATTTGTTGTCTCTTACAGCTTATGCACATATTTTTTTCCTACACCTGCAGTTATCTGATGTTGCAGGAGCTGCACAGAATTTCTCCCTCACACGCTCCTGTGGCTGTGTAGCGTGGAAGCAAGACTGGCCTGTGTCACATCCATTCACCGCTGTTCAATAATTCATCAGTATTACTGTGCATCCTAGAATTCTCTGCACTGACAGTGTGCCTTCAGACGACGACACAGACAGAAAGAGAGTGAGGGAGAGAGGGGAAAAGAAAAAACAAAAAAATGTCGCTTGTGTTTCTTGTCCCTGCCCACCACCACCACTAACACTCTCCCAGCTGTAGCTTTAGCACGTGACCTCGGCCTCGCATCAACCTCTTATTCCTATTCTGTCAACCTCAGGCTGCGTTGAGCATCGCTCTGCCCAGGCTATTCCTCCCCTCCCTCCACGGGAATGGGCTCCGCTCTGGCCGATTGTCTCATTGCCATTTCCCGTGATAGATGAGGCTGTTTTGCAGTGCCAGCAGCACCAGAGCCAGCACTAACAGGGCTGTAGCCCAGCCTGGCTGGGTTTCAACTGGGCCACAGCAAAGCGATGGGCTAGGTGAGAAAGTGCAACATGACAGGAGGGCTACCAATAACTATATGACATGAGCCAGCATGAGTCATGTCTAGTAATATGGCCTATAAATCCTTATATTGGTCCATGACTTCATCAGATGAAACAGGCTCCTTAAAACAAAATGAATCTGCTGTATGTCAAGTATAGCCGCATGAAAGAGGGTTCTGAGGACCAGTAGCTCCCAGAAGCTCACCACGTACCACAAGGGTAGTAACCTTAAGGCGCTGATTGATTATTTTTTTTTAGCTTCCTTTGAGCTGTCTTACTTTTTTTCAACTGTTGTATTTTATTTCATTCATTGTAATTGATAAGCAAAATACTTTTCAAGCAAAAGTAGATTACCAGATGAATTCACATGAAAACACTGGACACACTCAGATAAGATCAAAAGCTTGGAAAAATCATCTGTGGCTGTGACATTAAAAATTTTCTGCAGCAACATTGCAAACCTGAGGTAAAATACTAAAAACATTCCCAGTATACCAGCTTATGTAACAAATTTGAATGAAGCAAGAAATGATGCTAAAAAAACCAAACCAAAGCAAGAGTATGTGTATTTGTAAGATATACAGTGGAGAAAACCAACCGAGATTATTAGCATCTTTGGGTTTGACCTTCACTCAGCAGCATGGCAAAATTGAGGTTTATTTTACATAAAATATCAAATAAAGGTGCCTAAACTTGATAATATGAAAGAAAATCAGCACAACAGTAGGTACACAACATGTCGTATGAAGAAAAAAAAAATCAAGTATAGTTTACATGTCGGTGGCAAGGTAGGTCAAACCACACGCAGCCCTGGTCAGCTCCACAGGAAGGAAACTCCACCTCTGCAGCAGGGAGCTGGCCCGGCCGAGCCTTCGAGTAGTGGTGATGTCACAGATGACATGTTCCCCTACCCCGCCTTCCCAGCAAAGTCTGAACCTGTGTCTCAGTCCCCCTACGAGCATTCCAGCTATACATCCCAGCTACACACACACACACGAGGCACATGCACGCTCACACCAGGAAAGCATTAAAGGCCACAAATACAGGCCCAGTGGATGAGGCTCAGCTGCAGTGCTGCTTTGTGTGCTGAGGCTGTTCTGTATCTATATGATTGTGAAACAAAGGCAGATTGTTTTCTGGGTTGAAACTTTCATATAAAGTAGGAAGTCAAGGAAAGGGTTAAAAAACTAAGCTGCAACAAGTGATTCATCTAGGATCAATTTCTGTCGAGGTTATTATTTTTATCACTCAGTTTTGTTTTGGTGTTGATGATGAATGGTTTTCAATGTCCTCAAAATGCTTTTTCTTCCATTTCATATTTCATTTTCCAAAACAATACATAATATGTAAAATATGTTCAAACAAAATGTAAAGAAGAAAAGCAACAACCCCTCACATTTGAGAGGCTGGAAAGAGCTGATTTTTGGGGGGGATAATGTACAAAAATTGAGAGAAAAATAATCAAAATCATTGCTGAAATTCCTGTGGATCAATTATCCTTTCAGAGCTTCAAGAAATGCAAGAAAACAAAAAGACATGATGCAAAAACATGGCGCGCTGACTCATTTAGAGACGAATAGAACTAAACACGTCTTTTTTGCTACATTAGCATTAATTCAGTGTGTAGATGCTTTTGTCTTCTAAACCACTTCATTGGTCAACATAAGAATAAAATACCAAAGCACCTGGTGAAGTTTCTGCCTCGTAACAAGTCAAGAAATAAAGCAATTAATCCTGACTGTTACGACTGCTGGCTGCCAGCGTCAAGCAAAGCAAGAATGGGTGAATGTGTAGGCGTGTAATCAGCATCGTGCTTGCACTATGCACCCACTTCCTCCCCACACAAACAGCTATACTAACACTAAATATAGATCCTTTTCCATCTCAGTCAGTTATCCTCCTTGTTTGGTTGTTTGGTTAGAGCCGCCTATTTGACTGTTAACCGATATACAATCATTATCTACATGGAACATAAAACCACTGATTCAGCACCAACAAAGATGAAACTGAGATTTTTTTTTACTACATAAAGAAAAACTTCATTAAAAAAAACACCCACCCAATGAGGCTAGGCAAGACTGTCATAATGAGAGGGAATGCTGAGTTAAAACAAACAGTCATCAACACAGTTGGGAGTTAATTACCTTCTGCATATGGCTTAATGCCCAATGAGAATTCCCAGACCTTAGCTTCAAGAATCATCAGCCGTAGATATTCTTTAATTAAAGGAAAATGTAGATTGAATACCATTAAATTATGTTATTCTAGTCAGCATATGCAGATTTGTACTATTCCCCAAACTCCTCATTCACCGCTCCAGCACACTGCAGCCTACCACAACATGTTCCCTTACTAAAACGGATACATTTTACAAGAAAACTATCTCTTGCAGTATGTTTGGAATTGTGGGAGACCTCACATGTAATAAGCATTTTATATCTTGAGTAAGCGATTTTGTATTTTCTGTGTCAACCATAATTGGTTTTGAGTTCTTAGTGCTCCCCGGATCATCACTCAAATTCTTGTTTTGTGCTCAATGGACATTAAAAAAAGTAAAAAGAAACAAAAAATAGCTCTGCACGGGGAGGTGGATGTGAAAATGAGCTGTGTGTGGTTTTTGTGCATTTTGCAGAATGAGCTGAAGGTGAGCAACAAGCCCCAGGACTTGTGCAAATCCAATCAGCAACCTTTGTCGATTCAGTGCATTTGTAACCACAATTTGAGTGAATGAAAACATTTTTTTTCACACTGCAGAATGCCAAATGTATCAAATATGCTTGGCCCAGAAAAGCTATATGATATGGTCAAGGGAAAGCTATCACTCTCTTATAGTGAGTGTTCAGCTTACTTCACAAAACTGACCCATGCTCTTCGTTCTGCTGACAGAGCAAGCACAAACTGCTGCACAGACTGAGACATCAGCACTGAGGAGCAGAACAGGACTGGCCACCGCATGAAGGGGAGGCGGGTGGGGTTGCTCTCCAGCTGACAGGTGAGACATGCCATTTGTAAGACTTGCTCGGTGGGCCAGAGCCAAGTTCAGCGATTTCGATTAAGAACACAAACCCCACGCCAGACAGACTGGAGCCTGCCAAGTTGCACCCTGAGCAAGACAGCAACAGAATGTGACAGACTGTGTAGATTCATTTCTGATAGCACATCATAGCCAGGAAAGACAAACTCATGCACTGGACATGCTAATAAATGCATCAAAAAGGCTTAATTGCATAAATATTGGAGGGTTTTCTCTAAAGGTTAACAAATATTCATAAAACTTCAAGTTTCTCTCTTGAATATAATCTCAATCTACTGTAATCTGTGTCTAGGGCAAACATCTTGATTGCCTCAGCACCATACATCAAAACAGTAGAGCACACCTGTGATCAAAGAAAAGAGAAATTTGACTGTGGGCATCACTTCCTGTCCGTAAACCCGTGCAGGTTTAACCTTTGTGGAACCTCTGGAGCTGTGAGCAGCTGTCTGCAATCAAATAGCCGCCATCGGTGTTTAATGTTAAACAGATGGAATTGAAGACCAATTCCTCTGCAATCTCTGCCTTGCCTGTCCTCCTCCATTATTGCCTTTCTTTTCATGCTTCACAAAGTTTCACACAAGTGATACAAGAATTGTTGTGAGGAGCATTGTTCTGTCGAGTACCTAGGAGCGCCTGAAAAATAGGGGAAAAAAATCAGACAGAACGAAAAGGTTTGAGGGGGAGTGAAACTGTAGGCTACATGGAGAGGGAGAGCAAGAGAAAAAAGAGGGGGAGGGAAAGGCATTAACTTCCTGTGGAAACACCCACTTTTCCCATGAGCTCATACAAACCAGAAAGGTCACTTATTCAATACCTAATACACATGGAGAGAAAGAAAGCACACAATGTGTCCACTGGCTTAAAGGGCCACAGGGGAGTTATAGCTGGGAAAGACAGTAAACAATGCTGCAGAGAATTGCTTGAAAATTTAAAAAATGGTGTTGGTTATTTCCAAAAGTCCTACACCCCTGCTTTAACGCAAACCGAATGGTGCATCCATAGTAATGAGACTTTCATTGAATGTTTATAGTTGGAGAATGCAGTCTGGGTATAGGCGCCAAACTTTGGCATGATGCCGAATTAAATGAACCCCTGCACATCACTCCTACAAGCACTCTTCCTCCTAATGCGCAACAGATCAATAGCCTCTTCCTTTAATCACTGCCTTGTCCTTAAATGCCAGCAGGCTAGTGAAACCCCACCCCACCAGGCAAACCCTTGGCATAACACACACATCCATCCAGTACCATGACCTTACTGGAAATTCAGATCCTTCCATTGTAAAGTCAAAGGCTAATAAACATTTTTTTTCCCATCAGCAACTGAAATGATGGCCAAAACTATAAAAAATAAGGTCAAAGTTGTTAAAAAAAACAAACAAAATATATATTTAGTCTTTAATGGCAGTTCTTTTATATTTAGACTTAGATTTAATAATAAGCACCAGAAATATTCGAAGCGAGAGACATGATATAATATCGAAATCTACAGGTGATGTCGTGCTACAATTCTGTAATGGCAAAAATGATGACTGTCCTACCCCTGACCCCCAAAAAAGCCAATAATCACTTGAGCTGAGAAAGCCAGTAATGTTGTTGCACTGATGCATATGAACAATAGCAGTTCATGATAGTATCATATGGGTGGCGGCAGACACATCCACTTGTTATTTTAGTAAAGATGAAGGTGTGCATACTTCTTGTTTTTCTTCTATTTTTAAATTCCAAATAGACTTGCTTTGACCACAAATAGTCTCTCTTAAAGCTTTTTCATGTACTGTAAAGTCCTATAATATAAACACTCCTATAATATTATATTTTAATTTTATTTTTTTGTCTTCATCATTAAAAATGCACTAAGCAAGTGTCCATTTTGAGACAATCTTTGAACTCTAATTTAATTTTGTTATAAAAATATCCTTTTTAATTCAGTACTGTGATATTGAAACCCCATCTTTCACACAAAGGTGCAAAAGTAGTGTTGAAATGGTCACAATTCTGACACTTATTTAAGAGTGACAACAAGCTCAAAACTGTCCCTTACAAATGTTAACTCTACAACTAGTATAAGCAACTAAATGCCTATTATAATTTCCCAGTGGCAAACATGGTGGTCATACAATTCACAGCAAAGATAACCAAGAAATTCTGGCATTTAAGAAGCTCATATAATAGAGCAAAATAAAAAATAAAATACTGATTTTATTATCAGTTACCTACCTGACATATTTAATGCTTATGATTTTTAGTATTGTTTTTTTATTCTCTTGGGTTGTTCAAACTATTTGACTCCACTTTAAGCAACTCCATCTTAACTGATTCTTGTGGTAATCGCCCAACAATGACTATTTTCATTCAAGTAGCCATTAATGAGGAATAAGTGAATGCTATATTGATTTATTACAACTACACCAGATATATTGTTAGGATAAAACAAGTCACGTAGGGGTATGCAAGCTGAATGGCCAGCCTGCTCTCAAGGCCTTAGATTTGGGAACAGCACTCATGCAGAGAATAAAGCACAGGATAAATGTCCCACCAAGTAGGCCAACTCCTCGTGCAGTCAACCCCCTGCTCTCCTCTAACCTCTCTGGCATTAAGACTTCAATCACCCTGCTAAATATCAATGCGTACTGGACTGAACACTTTTGAACCCGCTCAAAGGCACAGAATCAAAGTGGTGCCATTTAAAGGCCTTTTTTCTACCAGATCACTTGGCACAAAGCCACCTATTTGCTCTAGTGGCCACACAACACACTGTTTCTTTATCTCAGCTTCATAAGTAAATTCTCTTGAATTATAAGCAGACACGTGCGTCATTCAGAGACGTTCAAGGTGATCATGTGATCTCACTAATGTTCCTTCTCCCTGCATTAAGCCTACCCTAAACCCAGACATTGATTGGGTTTTCTCTATGGCTTTTTGCTGTTTTGCTGGAGGGAACAGAAAATAAAAGACTCAATTGAAAAATATCTAAAAAAGACACAGTAAGCCCCTTTGACTGTTTTGGCCTTTCTTCCTTAATGTCTTCTTTTGTGGAGGTGGGGTAGACTAGACCCACATGATGTTGCCTCAAAACTGACAAATGAAGTTGGAAAGATTTGATAATTTAAGGATAAAATAAGGAAGGTGCTGGCAGAAATATGCATAATTTAGATAAGAGCTTTATATTGTTGGGCAATGAGGATTATAATGTAAATGTCCATTAAACGACAAGAGCATCCAAAAAGCTCAGAAGCCTTTTTTTTGCCATTTTGACATAAAACTAAACACTAATGACATTAATGAAGGTTATGTTCTATTTAAGCACGGAGCCTTCATTAATGAGATTAGTAACACCTATGTTTGCTTACTAGTTTAGGTACACAAAAGGTATGCTGTAATATACTGAGACTGAGCCTTGCTGTTTACCCGTCATCTAATCCATGTTTGCATATGTTTTTGGCTCATTCTGGGCTTTATTCAATTCTTCTTCCTCTGCTTGTCTTTGTGCAGAAGTAGCACTGCACACGCTCTCATCAACAAAGCGGTACTGTGACAACTCAGCGAGAGGACACCAGCTACTGCAGTGGCTACGAGGACAGAGAAACTACTGTGTGACTTTCAAAAACCCTACACAAAGTCATTCAGCGGAGTGTGGCTCGCAGTCTATGGTTCTCAGGAAAACCGTATGACTGACCAAATAATGGGATGCTGATCAGTGCTGAAAATAAAAAAACAGCCCATTAATTTATTTATAACTGAATTTTTAAAAAAATGCCTATATCTGCCTTAAAATGAGACAGACACCTCTAAAAACGTTTAACTGTACTGCATCTGAGGGTGGGTTGGGGTGAGTGGGGGGTCATCTTCTCCCCTTCTCTCCATTGGTACAAGTGCTGAGTGTGTATTTCTGCACTGGTGTGCTCTACTGCAGACCATAATTCCAAGCATGGGGTGGTATGTCAAAGGAAATGGGTCCACTCACTGGCATCATGTCAGCATTACTGCCGTGTGCTTTTAAACCAGCAGCCTTACAACACAGGCAGCAAAAAAAAGATATTTCTCCAACAGGCAGCTCCTCATAAATAAGTCCTAATGGATCTTCTCTTCACCCTCTCCTGGTTCCTCTCTGTTGATCTTGTCACTCCAACCACCCTATCAGAATCAACAATTGTGTCACAACAGCAACTTTTTTTCTCCATTTTTTTTAAAAAGGGGGCAAATATCCAGAGAACAAAATGCCAGGCAGTGTAAACAACACTATATACACGCTTGCATATTCCCACGTTTGCATGCTAGTTGTTATTTTGACAGCAGCAGCAGCAGCACAGCAGTCACAGCATCACCATGCTATTAGGAAACAGTATTTTGCGAAAGCACGAGGATGAATTTTTCTGTGCACTTTGTGGTGAGACTGCACCTAATGAATGTCTTTTGAGTAATTTATGTTGGTAACTCCTCCTGCACTGAAATCTATTATGCCAAGGTGCACTGAAGCTGCTTTGGAGGGTTGAGGCAGCTTAAGATTTTTTATTTTTTTTAGCTGACAATTTGTACATTTCAAACTACCATCATTAAAATAAAAAAGATGATTGTCTTTTGTGTGTGCAGGGGCCTGAGTTCCACCTTCATTAACTAATGTCTACAGAGGCTTGGCTGTGAGAGGACAATGTTTTGGTTAGACATACTAAACACACTTTTTAGGCAGCTGTTGACTTTGTGTGCACTGGCGTGTGCCAAATAAAAATTTGGGTTAGTCGACACCAACTGGTGCTGCGCACAGGGTCACATACAGTTGCTGTTTTAGATCAGTGTAACAGTCACACAACAGCTGCTTCGCTGACCAAATTCAGATATTCCTGAGTGTATCTACACTCATATATACCTGATGCTCTCTGGTTTTGCACTTGTATTTTATCAGTGGGAGAGGAACACGAGGCCCAACTGGCCATTGTCACGAGCACATTTGGACAGTGAGTAGTGCTATACCGTCACCTGTTGAGGGGTTGTCTCATTCCGTGCCTCACCTCCCCCTGATGGACAGCAGGTGCCCCACAGGCTTCTGGACACTGTCTACTTGAGACGTGCCAAATGTCCACCAGCTGCCTGGCAGGCAGTTCAGAGCACGGCATCAGCGACAAGCACACACACATAAAAAGAACCATTCAGAGTGCTCTGTTGACTAAGGTTCAGAAAAATGTCCCTTTTACACATGGCAAACAACAAAAGGCACTTCAGTGAACAGTGTAACTAACCACGCCAATGATAAAATCAACACTGTTAATTATTTATAATCAACATAATCATCTGTAGTACAGTTAAAAAATATAGGCCTATCATAAAAAGGTGTACATACATTTGGAATGCTAAATGTTAGAAGGTGCGGGAAGTGGGATGCTAAAATAAGCAGCCTGCATGTCGGTTTCCCATAGCCAGAGTTGTTATATGACTCTGAGATGTGAGACCTGATACTGTGACTAGTTATTCTGAAACAGACAGATGTGTGAGTACAGAACAATAGCCAAAAACAACACAGAGGAACCCACCGTCCTCTTCTGTCTGACTATGTGAGGGGCAGCGACTAGAAAACAAGGGGGTATTTCTCTTTTTTATTTCCTAGGGCATTGCATAGGGCAATGACCAGCCTAAAGATTGTGAAAAAACTAATAAAATATTTTGCATACAAAGTTACTTTTTTCAACTAGCCTATGCATGATAGTCTAAATGCAAGTAGCTAAAGTTCTGATTTCATGTGTACATCCTGCATTGTGGGTGTTTAATCATACTTTACAACCTGCAGCCCCACTGTCGTGTTTTCTTATTGTTATATTAGTAATCATTCAATATAGTTGTCACTATAGTGACAACTATATTGTATGACCACCATGTCACTATAGTTGTCATAAGAACTAATAATTCCTACCTTCCTTGATATTTTTGAAGATTATACCATATTTTCGGACTATTTTTCATTATATAGTCCAATCATCGCCATTCAAAACAGCAAATTATCCTATTTAAAGCATACAGAGTAAAATCTGCATGAGCTTAAAAGCTGCTTAGCCCTCCAGCTAATTGCAGTACCCTTTAAATTCTTGCCAACACATTGCAATCAACTTGAGTCAGTCTGTGCTGATGAGTGCAACTCGTCTGCGATGCATCTCTTTGCAATATGGTGCATGACTTAGCTGGTGGCAACCTTGTTGTATTCTGGTTATATTTCTATAAGGACATAGGTGCTCAGCAAGGTTGCTGAGCACCTATGTCATTTTGTAGTTAAACTGCCATCTTTAAATTGCCTCCTGTGAAGGAATTTCTGAATTTCTGTTTCAAATCTATGATGTTCTGGCTGGATTCTGAATGTAAGTAGGTAATGTAAATTTACATTTAATGTGAATTTTTCTGTATGCAGATGGCAACAGATTTGCGATTTTTGCTTTTTTTTTTTTGTTAATCACAAACAGACTGCATATAATTGCTAACTTGAGCCCATTCAATCACAAACTGATAGGAGATTGACTCCAGCTTATTGTTGTTTTATTGCCGTCTTTATGCCCCAAAACTGATTGCGAGTGGTCGCAGACCTGGTCCACGTCTTTGAAGCAACCATTTCAAAGGCAACACTCATTGGTTGCAATAATTTTGGTCATGCTGTCTCCAACTGCTGTTTTCCCTAATGTGACCATAGCATTAATTAATTGCTATTTTATGAATCACATTGCTGGAAAGTTTATGAACAACTGCCCCATAATTTTCCCTTTCCAATATCATTTTAAAATCCTGTATGTATGTATGTATGCATGTATAGCTCTTTCATTAGTTTCTACCTTAATGGAATTTATGTATGGTTCTTGCTTATTGCTGTTGCAGAGAGACAAACAGACAGAGGGAGACAGAAAGGAGAAATATGTTATTATCTGATCTCAGATCTGTATTGCCTGTTGTGGAACATTTTGAATCACACTTTTCCCTCCAGCTAACAGAAAAGATGCTTCCAAAAAGATACATGGGAACCGCCTAATGAAGCATCGATTACTGACACGATGCAGTTTTCCATCTCATCCCCCCAGTCTTACATATTCTTTTGATTTTAGTTTTTTTAGGCCTTCTGCAGCACTTCTCATGTAGATTTACTTCGTTATTGTCACATGCAAGGCAACAAATGAGTCAGGGTGTGACTGATCTGAGTTAGGCAAAAGAATGCAGGCATTTCTCTTGAATGGGCATCATATGTGCATCCCCTGAGACAAAGTTCTTTTTTTGACTATGCAGCAATTTGATGTCACACAATCAAAAAAACAGAGAACCAATTTATAACTAACACATACAATATACAGAAGAAGCATGCAGAATGAGGAAGCACACTTTCCAGAGTAGATAAGTGATGCCCATTGTTCAGGTATATTGATGTGTGGAACTGTGGGTGTGGAATATGAGGACATAGATTTCAGCCAACTTTTGTCAACATGTGTAAACAGGTAAAGGCCACAAAATTAACTATTTGTGTGAACCATGTGTGTAAATCTACTCCTGTTAGTTTTTGTAACTGACAGTGGCTCTTCAGAATTAACACCCTGACAATAAAACATAGGCACAACATATATCATCAGGATGGATATAACCACAAAAATATAGGGTACTCCTGTCTTTTTTTCACATTGCATTAATGACTTTATTGCCCATTTAATTTTTTCTGATTAACAGTGGTCTTCCTCCCTGGATAGTCATTAGGTTCTCATTAGCTTGGAGCAAAGGAGATGACCTACTAGTCTCTTGAGCTTTCCCAGATGGGTGGGAGTGTCTTTACAGATCCTGAACTCCTTCTCATGTACATTCCTTTGGTGTGTTGCTAGGCATTTTGCCAGATTCAGCTAAATTACCTCAGCAATGGGATTGCGTTCATCCCCTGCATTTAAAAAGCCTCACTTGGGGGCTCTTGATGCTGAAATACTCATACCAGCCTATGACACAATGACAAATCGGACAGCACATATTGCCAGCTTGATGCTCATTCACCATCAGTAAGCATATCTAGAAACATATGCAGATCCGGCAGGTATTGACACGTAACAGTGCAGCGCTGCAACAACTCTGATGTTACTCTGTGTGGAAGAACCTCTGAGTCTTTAATTGGACAGTGAAATAAAAAATAGACAGAACAGAGAGTTATTGTCAGCTGTCAAACACTGCCCACTTCAGAAACCTGACCATACAGTTGAATAACAAGAAAAGCATTCATGTGTAGAGTTATGAATTCTCTATACACTACAACTTGTGTTCTTGCAGTGCTACAAAGGCACTCACCACATGATCTGCTGAATTCATACTTGGCTGATCACATACAAATGTATTTATTAATTAACTGTATGTCTTACAGGTTATATCTGGAGAGAGTTTAATGTTCACTGAAGTAAGAAACATAAAGACGTATAATTAAGTATGTAGATTTGCATAGTGTTTTCACACCAGTGAAGGAGAGCTAGAATACAGAATACAAATTGACCAGTTAAGATGAGTAAAGGGCAATGGATGAAGTTACACTGGAGGAACCCTTCTCTATGACCTGCGCACATCAGGCAATGTTTCCGTATTAGAATTACACTTTCTACAACCCAGAACTCCACTGTCCTTAAAAATAAAATCTGCTCGTCTCAAGCTACAGAACAAGTTGTTAGATTAAATTTTCATGCGGAGACCAAAGAAATAAATAGAAACTACAGACCCCATGCAAGTGGAACTAAGCCTTAATATTTCACAAAGGCTTCGGGTGGAAAAGTGATAAAGATTGAGAAAAGTATAGCAGCAAAAGATTCAAATACAGCATAGAAGGTGGAAAGGAAACTGTTGCTTTAACTGTAGCAGTTTAAATCTTACTGGAACTCACCAACATGAAACAGGTATTGATGTGAGTGTAGCACTGAGCGCTTATAGTAATCTGACCCTTAGTAAGAAACTAGAATGATGACTTTTTTTTTTCTTTCCAGCTATGCTATAGAGTACACACTGCCTGCTGTTTACACAACACAAATATTGTCTGTTTGATTGATGATTTATTGGCAAACAGACCATGAAACCATTCACAAAAACGGCAGGTCTATGGGAATTGTTTACAATTAAACTTCTGAGTAAAGTCCATAATTTTGTGATTATTTTCTTTTGCTAATACTTTTACATGTATGTAGATTTTTTTTTTAACTTTACTATCAGTAAATTAAGTGGCACCCTCCAGGGGCTGAAAAATCAAGCCACTGCAAAGTGACAAAAACAGCAGTTCCTGTAGTTACTATGAGAGTGGCTCTAAAAATAAGTCAATCTCTGTTGACGACCATGGTGACGTTTACGGCCCAGTACAAACAATGTTTTTTGTCATAGCTTTTGTCATAGGGGCCAGATTATTTTAAAACTAATGCATTTAAATACTGGAAAGGCATAAGGTTGTTCATAATTAAGGGTGTGGCCACTTTAACTGACATGTGGGTGCTGACACAGGGGGCCAAAGCTCATAGCTAGATTTTACTAGCATTAATTTGGGATGCTGAACTTCACCTCTTGACTGTGTTTGTGGTCTTGGTGCCTTTTGGATTTTTTGATGCAATCATCTGACAGCTAATATTAACAGAGCACCCAAGAAGTCTGTGCTCATGGTTTTTGGGAGCTGAAATTCTAGTATTATTTTATTTATAGGTTAGTAGATACAGCCTGTGCTAAGGGTGGGAGAAAAAAATCAATATAGCATAGTATCGCAATATTTTACGTAGTGATATTGTATCGATACAGGGATATCAATACATTATTAAATAAATTAAAATACTCCGGGAATACTATGAACAAGAGGGCTCATCTCATGCACCACCATCCTGAGATAACGTTAGTCAAGCAAACTTACATTAAATCGGCTCAACCGAAAAACCATCCAACACTGGACACACTCAGCTTGACAAAGCTACCTCCTAATTCAGGGCAAGCTAATGGCTCAGTCACACGAGGACAAATAGGAGAGCAACCTCCTTGTATCTACAGAAAAGTCTGTGGCTGCCTGGTGATTGTACTGATTTTTTTCACATCATGTGACCAGTTCCACTTGTGGTGACTAAATGATTGCCCAGAGCTTGAGGATGTTGCATACTCACAACCACGTTTGATCGCAAGGCGATTGCACAGGTCGCCTGATAGGAGGCAACCTTTCTGCAAGATTGCCTCCTGGTTATATTCCTATAGAACAGGAAGGTTTCTGAGCGCAAATGTAATAGTTAAATGTGAATTTCTGTTAAATGTGAATTTCTGTCTATGTAGAAAGCAATAGATATGTGATAAAAAAGATACTGACAAATTTTATCTTTGAGGACATAAATAGCAGTTGAAAAAAGGTGATAAACTGCTATACTATTATTACAATATTATTATTACAATACTCAGCATATCGCAATAACATCATATCGTGGAGTGTCTGGGGATTCTTCTTGTATTATGGCCACTTCCAGCTCCGAAAAGGACACTCCAACAGCCAAAATGCCATCTCAAACCAGTGGGTGATATAAGATGGCTCGGTCTAGCCCCTCACTAGCTTTCACCACAGTCTATGGTGAAAGCTAGTGAGGGGCTTATTTGCTCTCACTGCGGCTCTACTCGGTGACAAAGCAAGATGTGACCATCCAATGGAGCTAAACAAACAGTTTATTCTCATCACCTACCCACACACATACACACACATCTGCCACATCCTACACTGAAAAGGAGTTTACTGTCATATCGGTCAGTTTCTTTACAGTGCTTTTCTAATCTAATTGAGCACTCAAAGCACTTTTTACGACAAGCCTCATTCATGTAATCATACACAATCAAACACACATATAGCACTTTATTCTATGCCTGTGGATGAATCAGGGACAACTCAGGGTATCTTGCCCAAGGATACCTCAACGTGCAGCAGGGGATTGAAGCACTGATTGAAAGCACCAATCTTCCGATTGGTACACAAACCGCTCTACCTATGGAGTAGTCCCCTGTTGGGGCTGAGTGACGTAAAGTTCATCATCAAAGGATGAATGCAAAGCTGATTCCAAGCGGACTTGGAAAGATTAGACAGAAGAAATAGAAATAATCATTGACTTGCATGAGAAATAATGAAAAGACATAAACTCACTTAAAAAAGAAGAAACACCAGTCAGAATATGCAGTAAATGGAGCTGTTTGCACTCATTGGTATGGTATTTGGCATATGACTAAGCCAGACAAAAAGCTACAAACTGTCTTTATTTAAAAAAGGCTGAGAGCATGCCCTGTGTGGCAATACATAAAACACATTCACTGAAGTATTGTCGCAAAGCCATTGCCTAGCCACCTGTGGCTGTTTCTGATAAATGGACATGAAGCGGCACCCTCCACATTTCTACAACACTACTATTATGGTCATATCCTGCCTTCACATGCCCAAGCAGGGCTCCTGCCTTTATAATCCAGGCTTTTTTTTTCTACTGAGCTGCTACTTTTGGCAACATGTCTCCTGAAAGATTTCATATCTGACTAATAAAAGCCATGATAGAAGTTATGTGAGATGCATGTAATGAGGGTGCATATGAGAGAAATTGAGAGAACACACGTGCTTTAGCTGCAAATCCAGCCAAGGTCTACAAAAATCCTTAACTAATCTCCATGGACTTGATCAGTCAGGATGTTTTGCTCTCATTTATGAATCTCCATGGCCAAGGGCTGCCACCATACTAATATTAGCAAGCATGTGAGAAAGCAACACCACTCTTCTCCTCAACATCTCTATTCTAGAGCTGTCTCATGCTGGTGGCGTCTTTGGTTACCCAGAGTAAATTGAGCAGGGTTTCTAATATACCATTATTTCAGGGATTAAAAAAAAGCCACAGATGCACACATCACCCCACATGCAGCGCTCACATGGCCAATGTGAGTCATCTTTTCCCTTACTTGGGATGCTTCCTCCCTCGCAGACGTCACATTAAACAACACACAGTGTTCAACAACTTTTGTCAGATGACTCAGTGTTATGTCATCCCAACGTTATTTCAACTTGAGTCAAATGCTTGGCATTAGGGTGGCCAGCACCTCTGGGGACCTGCCACTCTCCTTGTTATTGCTAGCGACATCATCTTTTATGTTCTGACTCCCAAAAAACTCTTTTCCAGCTGTCCGTTATTTTGGCTGCTCAGAACCCTCAACATCAACACTGGCTATCACACCTAAGGACTTGCAAATGACTAAAACGTGTCCATGGAATAGTGGATAAACATTTAAAGCTGGCATCAGATGATTGACCACATTGAACAGGTGCTTTTTAAAATGCCTATCATGTTGGTAAATTGTGGTCACCCACAGCCACCCCCAGCACATGAACCCACAATAAACATTTCAGCACACAAACAAAATAATAAAGTGTGATGCCACAAGAGGATGATCTCCATATCTGAACTCAATGGAAGTAGACAGTATAATATCTTCAGCAGCTCATTTTTACTGGCTTTTCTGAAGTGGATCTAAGTCCTTGTCAGTAATGACCCCAACCCTAACCATAACCTATGTTTTGAAGACAAGCAAAAAGTACTTTTGGAAGAAATCCAAACAATTTTTGATGGACGTTAGTTTTATAT
>VUQS01028429.1:20191-36390 GCA_015108495.1 Heterochromis multidens | reverse complement strand
TAAATGGATTCGTACTTATGTAGTGCTTTTCCGCTCTTTGAGCACTCAATGCACTTTCTTGCTACAAACCTCATTCACCCATTCACACACACACATTTTGTTCTATGCTTAAGCACTTTTATATATAATGACTCTTCCTCTAGTGTGGACTTTTGTAATGAGAACAGTTGCACAGCTGATGGCTCTTGATGCAGATGGCTGGTTACGTTTTGTCTGACACATTGGATTGTCATTTTGATTGTGTTTGAAATTAAAGATAATGTTCAAGGCGTTCTTGATGTATACATTGGTACTGTTCTTCCAGGGTAAAGCAGAAATATGCATGTGCATGTGCATCTGAATGAATACAGATGGTGTTTGGCATAGAGACGTGATGTGAGGCTCCATTAATGAGTTGTCTGTTCCCTGCGCAGGTTGTATTTGGTATAGCTGTGCTTCAGCAGTACACAAATCACTGAACCATAGATCAGACATGCAGCATTTGAGTGGGTCAGGTGAAACTATTCTGCTCCTCCTTTTTTTTCTCTCTCTCTCTTCATCTTCTCTCTGGCCTCTCCATTACCTGCACCTACTTCATAGTCGTCTCTAGTTTTTCCTGTTTTGTTCTTTCCTCAAGTTCATGGCTTTTTGCTATGTGTTTTGAGTGTTTGCCATCTGCATTTTGCTGATGAGTATGTTCTCACATGTAAATATGTGTCTGCATGTGATCACTGTTACTTGGGAGGTGCTATATGTTCACTGAGGGAATGAGAAATATTTTTCCCTAAATGGAGCAGGTGTATCTTTGTCTCACTCATCTCTCCCCGCAGATATTAGTACTGGAGGTTAACAGAGTTTAATGAGCAGCTCTCACTACAGATGGCATCCGGAGCTTATTTATACAGTCAAAATACAATTTTACAGATGCTCCACTTACAGAGTACACTGTATGCACTCTGGGCACTGCTTTTTTTTTATTGCCTGTGTATCTCAGAGAGAGGAATCATATGTTCATATATGCATGCACCTTATGTGCATATTTGTATCCCAAGAGTACAAATGAGTGTCTCTGTGTCAGATCAGGCCACCTATTCATCAGTGCAATAAAAAACAATTCAGGCTGTCATACTGTCTCACCTACTCCTTCCTCTCTGTGTGTGCAGCTGTGATTTGAGGCTTTGATCGATTGCTGGGGGAATTTGAGAGATGGAGGTAGCCAAGCCTGTATCCGAAAGCCTCTCTCGCCCCACATGTGCCTATGCTCTGTGTGAGGGATTTGCACTAATCTTCCTCATAAAGCTCTCATTTACCTGGGATATGGGTCTCTTCTGGCTCCACCATCCTTTTATTTATCTCTCTGTGATGAAACAGGCAGAGCCCATCCTCACCATAATGGAATGTAAAACAGGAAACCTGCCGTTATTGACCAAAGCAATTATCCATCTAAATGTGTTTCATTTCTTCTCTTCTGTCACACAGAAACCATACAAATGGCACATAATAAGATCCCATCTCTTCTGAGCATTTGCCTTTACATTCATTCATGTCTGTGAATGGGAAAGCAAACAACATAATCACTCTTCTGTCTGGCTTTGTTTGGTCAGGGTCAGAAAAGATAGACAAACAAATAAATATATAATCCTTTTTCCCTTGCTTTCTCAGAAGAACAAATTTGATCTGAGGCAGAAGAGCCAAGAAAGTATAGGGTTCCCTGTGGGTTCCCTGTGGAAGAGATGTGCTGCTCAAAAACATAACATTTGCAACTGTCAAAGCACTATATCAGGAGTTGTTCATTTATTGATTGTCTGTGCAGATTTATATTTGACTCAGCTAAGAAGATAGTACTTGGTATAGACACTGTGAAATAAGCACATTTTCTTGTCCTTTTTCATTTCAGCTTGTTATTTTTTTGTTCTTGGAGGTTCTTATTTAAAAAAAAAAGGAGAGAACTCAGGAGGGGATAGCAGCACAGTTGCTCAAATGAAACACAACATGTTTAATTTATCTGAGCTGTTGGTCCTGCAGATCCACTGACAGGTGCCAGGCACAACACATAAAGTCTCACTCACTTGATGAGTCAATCACAATTGGGAAGACAAAGCTTGTTTTCTATAGGCTCCTTTGCTTATTCAGTCCATGAGCTAAATCCAAAAGCATTTAATCAGATTGGAGAGATTTCTATCTCATTGTTTAGGGGCAGCTGCACATGTGGAGAGAGAGAGTACAGAGAGAGCTTCCTGCAAGAGCAGTGAGGAATCAGAATATCCATAAATGAGGATGCTCTCTCTGAACTTTAATCTTGTCTCTGTAAATTCATTATTTGTATCAACTGTTGCCTAAAGTGTGTGATGATCGTGTTAACCCTCTGTTTATTGAGCAGTTTATGCAGTTTAGGGAATCATAAATGAGTGTTACTGAAGGGCTTTAATAAAGGGAAGTCAATTTAGCAAACTTGAATGCAATGTGTTGCCAAGGTAGATCCACACTAAACTCTGATCAGTAATTGCATTTTGATCAGTGCTGACAGCCACTAATACAATCAAAGTAAAAATGCTCCATAGACAGAAAGTTCAAGTATTCATTTTAATTAATAACATGTATGCTTGATCCTAAACCATCACCTGGATGCACTGAATCTTCAAAACTGGTTTAATGGAAAATCACCCCTACTCACTAGTGTTCAAGGAATTCAAAGCTTCATGCTTAATAAGGATTTCTTTCGCTATTGCTATTTTATTCTTCACCATAGGTTCAGATAAAGGATTGTTTCTTAGATGAGCCTGAATGTCTACAATTTTTATACCTTTTTAATCCTTGCCGGAAAAAATAGATTAATAAAACCAAAAATATTGAATTTCTCTCTGAGTATAGGTTTTCTACCAAAAAAGCTGGCATGGTGGCTGCAGCTGGGCTGGGATTAGTTTGGGTTTATGAGGAAGATTTAACCCTCATCCTACTGACATATTTAACTTGCATGGACTACCAACTGGGGTCCCTGGGCACCTCAAGAATAATTTATTGCAAGAAGCAATAAATAGCAAATAATATCAAAATAACAAAGTTACAATTAATTTCCACATTATGTAAAATTAAAACCTGCACCTTTCTTTAATACAGCTTGCAGCTTTGATCCAAAGTGCACTCCACATTATTACTTGAAAGCTTATTTGCCATCTGGCATCACTTAGTTTTCACTAATTTCAAGTAAACATTATCTGTGTTGTATTTCTATGATGAAATCAATCAGGGGCATTTTGACCCAAATATAAAATAACTGAAATGAACACATAATCAACCAGTGCAGAGAGATAATCTCTCCAGCATGTCCTGGGTCATCCCCGGGGCCTCCTCCATGACATGCCCAAGACACCCAGGAGGCATTTTGGTCAGATGCCTGAACCACCTCATATGGCTCCATTTGATTAAGAGGAGTGGTGACTCTTCTCTTAGTCCCTCCTGAATGACCAAGGTCCTCTCATTATCTGAGGGTGAGCCCTAACACCCTTCGAAAGAAGTTAATTTCTGCCACTTGTACCTGCAATCTTATTCTTCTGGTTACTACCTACAGCTCGTGGTCATAGGTGAGGTAGGAACAAAGATAGACCTGCAAATTGACAGCTTCACTTTCATGCCCATGTCTGTTTCTTCACCACAACAGACAGTGTACATATTCATATACAGCAGACACTGGACCGATCTGTCTGTCAACCTCCACTCTTCCCTCACTCGTGAACAAGACCCCAAAATACATAAACTCCTCCACCTGGGGCAGCAACTCATTCCCAACCCTTTTCTGGCTGAGAACCATGGCCTCAAACTTGTAGGTGCTAATTCTCATTCCAGATGCTGCAAACCACCCCAGTGCAAGCTGCAAAACGCAGAGACAAGATCCTGAGATCACCAAACTTGACATCGTCCACCCCTTGGCTGCACCTATAAAATCTGTCCATAAATATTATGAATAGAATCTTTGACAGGACAGCCCTGGTGGAGACCAGCACCCAGCAAGAATGAGACTGACTTATTCCTGACAGTGTGATCTAAGTTCTTAGTATTGTTGTATTCCCTGCATTACCGGAAACAATAAAAAGCAACTAAAGCTAAACACACACTATATGCAGTTATAGCACACAATTTGCCACATGCTATGCTCAGGGCACGTTAGCATGTGAAAGGAGGAGCAAACATTTTCTACCTTCCTGTCTTTGTTTCAAGACCAAAGGTAACACCATTTTCAAGTATTTTTCAGCTAACCATTGGGAATTCATGTCAGTAGATGGAGTTTTCCTCACTCCCAGAAGGGTCATTGCTGCTTGGATTGGGGCACGACCTGGGCATGTCTCAGCTGTCTCGGGTAGATCCAGCAACGTCTCCAATGTTCTTCCAGTCTGGGAATTTCCCCATGTAGATGATGAATAGAGTGATGGAGTCTGTCCTCTTTAAAATGACTGACAGAGTATTCCTACTCCCCTTGATACTGTATACTACTTTAATTTGGGAAACATGGTAGACATTAATTGAATAAATAGCTCCATTTATTAAAACTGCATATGCAGAATTGGGTGCTTTTGACTAGGGTCCCCTGGGACCCAAAATATTTTTACAAAGCACCAGTCAAGACAAAATTGAAAACAATGATGTGACATAATTAGGAGCAAACTGACAAAGTCATAAAAAAAATAAATAATAAAAAGGAAAAAAACTATGAGGTATGAAAAAAAATATACCTCTGGGGTCTACACAAAACCCAGTTGGCAGGATGGGGGTTGTGCATTGGTTTAACATAGTGCTATCCACCTGCCATAACATATAGTATATGGCAGAGAAATTCAGTAGGTGCACCTGGCAGTACTACTTCTGTGTGGCCACACTCTTGCTGAAGAGAGGAGAGGGAGAGAGACACTGGGGAGTTTATTTCCTACTACCATTTAGGGAGAGAGAACATATGCTACACCAATGGGAGAGCACCAAATTAGGGTTAACCTTGTCTATATATGATATTGAATGAGCTAGCCTACCATAATTATTCAATACAAAGTTGACTAATATCAGCTGAACAGCTAAATGTAAATGTTAAGTCAAAATATTGGCCTGGTTATCTTTCACTTTTTTTGTCTTTATAGTTGCACTTTTTTTAAGCTCTTTATTGTTACTTTAATTATATTAAAAAAACAAAATTTATGATGATTTGGCCCAGTGGACCAAGGGGCTTGCAATCCACTTGTGGTGAGTGTATTGCAAGCCTGGGCAGTGGTCCAGCTTCACTTCATAGCCACTGAGATATACCTAATACAGCACCAGAGTCTGTATGAAGATGAACAAAGTGAGTCACTTAAAACTTGTGGAGTTTTTCAGCTGTTTTCTCTGTTCTGTTGTTAACTTCTTGCCTTCAGTGCTGTGTTGGTGTGATGTTTTTAGATTCTGTTTCTGTTTTAGGACCCATGATAACTAGCACAGAGAAACTTTGACATGACATTAAAAGATTTGGGAGAGCTGAACCAATGGCAAACACCATATGTGTCGATGCTGAATGCCATGTCTTTTTAAAGGTCTCTCAACTCATCCAAGATGACTACCTCAGTGAGTGATGAGTAGTGAAGAGTTTCCACATGTGCAAAATACCAGAAACCAGTGTATTCTGGTAATCTGGGATTCAAAGGGCTTGTAGTCATTTATAGAAAGTGCCAAATGTGTTATGTTTAAACAATTAATGAGATCCAGCCTATGTGAGCGTTTTTCTCAGCCACCAAGGACTCATTAGTTTCTCTCCTTAAAGTGAACTCAATCCCTCAGACTATTTTACTCCACCAGGGTTGTCATTAGTTCAATCATCCTCTCATCTTGCTTCTTTCCTTTATATCAACATGTTGCATAGTTAGTCTGTTTCAAGGCTTTCCCGTTCTTTATGTCTACTTATCTCTTATTTTTATTTTTTTGACACAACATCTAAATATACTTGCACTGGCTGGGAATTAAATGTGTACTTCAGATTTAGGGTCAGTTCTCTTAATTTAAAACTGAGCCACTTTAGGACCTACCTGAGAAACCTGTAATTTTTTATCCGTTAATTGAACCTAGAAGGAAGTGACATTTGTCCAAGGAAGGTCTGTTAACAGTGGGCTAGGTGTCTGGTGAAACACCCCCAGACATGTAGCACTTTCTTTTGCTTTACTAAGATGAATCTTCAGACACCTTTAGTCCTGAATGTGACTGGACTCAAACAATAGTAGCTGTCTGCAGGGGAGCAAATTGATGTGTGTGACTTTCAGCACCACCCTGTACAAATTGCACAGGTATAATTTGTAAGTCTTGTACCAAGTGTGTTGAAAAAGTATTGATCCCAAGATGAAGAGACAGATGAGGCTCAGTGTTCCACTGTTGCCCTGAACTGAAAATGTACCTGCAATATTTGAGCTGCCTTTGAGATTAATACTCAGGAAATATAATTGTCATGCTTGCATTTCAAGAGTATAAATGGAGGGAAAAAATCCAGTTACATATGGTTTCATCACTTAAGTGGCAAGAAGATAAATCAAACTACTGCTATTCAGATACAGAATGGTGCTATATTTTGGCAGTGGCTGTCATTATAGTTCTTAAATTCACAAATACACTGAAAAAAGCAAACAAATAGCATTATAATGTGGTTTTCATAATGGTGTTATGATTGTTGTTGTGCAGAGCATGCTTCTGTGAAATCAGTTTTCTCCAGACTTTTACAACTTCAGTTTCACTTTATATTCCATACACACTTAGTTGGGCATGAAGGCTCATTTGTGTAGTCAAATGCCTGTTATTACTTCTTCTTTTTCATTATAAAGGGATATATGCACTTCCCCATACTACTGCTGTGAAATGTATGCTATACTTAAGAACGATGGGCACAAAGTGATGAGAGATTATTCTCATACTTTGCAGCATATTACCTGAGTCCAGTAGACACTACACTAGAACTACACTAGAACTAGAAAGTCTGATAAGAAATTAATCTTTTCCTGGTTTTGAATTTAGCCAGATAAAAAGCTGCAGAAAAAGTATTTGCCCCCTTCCTGATTTCTTTTTTCTTTTTTTCTTTTTTTCTTTTTTTTTGCATATTTGTCACACTAAGCTCAAACTCACTTAGGCTATGCAGCAGGACAATGATTGGAAACACACCAGCAAGTTCACCTCTGAATGGCTCAAGAAAATCAAATGAAGGTTTTGGAGTGGTCTAGTCAAATTCTGGACTTGAATCCAATTGAGATGCTTTGGCATGACCTTAAACAGGGCGTTCAATGCTGGAAAACCCTCCAGTGAGGCTGAATTAAAACAGTTCTGCAAAGAAGAGCGGGCCAAAATTCCTCCGCAGCGATGTGAGACTCATTGCCAGGTATTGCAACTCTAGGGTTGCTTTGTGTCTTAGTGCTTGTTTAGGAGTGGTCTATTCCTTATTCACTCACAATCACAGACAATTATCATTAGAATTTTTAGCAGTGTGTCTTCAATCATGGCCGCTCAAGGGATAGCTCTTATTTTACTTAGCAGCATCTTGGGCATTTGTATTATGCTTAATAATTGCAATTTAGCAGAAGAGAAAACGTCTGGACAAATTGGGGCGGAGTCACCTAAGTGGCCAATTTGTTTTTGTGGAGCTGTACATCTGTTACTCAAACAAAAGGAGGCCTGCTGGCTTGTGTTCACATGCATTTGAGCATTAGTGAAATGAGTGTGTGGTTTGTTGTAGTACAGTTCTAGTGTGTGAATATTTATGTATTTTTGAAAATTATTTTCTGTAGATGTTTGATTAGGGTTTCAGCATGCAGGCTATGTTCCCTATTTTGCCTACACGCACACTCACACACACACAAAGACTGGGCTCAGTTCTGTGATCACATCCAGTTGTGATGATTGCTAGGTCATCAATATATAATTAGAGCGTAGCTAAAAGGCCCGGATTAGTGCACAACACCTGTTCCTTGTGGATTAGAGAGCAAAACAGGAGGGGAGGACATTCAGTAAGCCTCAGTTACACACTACATACAATACACAGTGACTACCACAGTAGTACACTTATATTTTTGTATCTTTTGTGGCTAACAAGCTGTTTTTAATTTACTGCAATTTATGATAAACTCTCTCTGCTTTCCAGGCACTGAAGGTCTTTGTTAATCAGATTTAAAGTGGCCTGCAACAGCCTGTACCTCACTGTCTGCTTGTATCTAATTAGACTTGTGTGTGTGATAATTCTATTTTTTTTTCTTCAGAAGTGGAGAACATGTTTTAGTGTTTGATGTGCAAATAAAGACACCAATTACAGTATATCGTTGAGATAAACGGTCAGCATAATTACTTCTGTTCCTGTTGTAAATCGCTTTGTGCTTATCCTCATTACACCATAGAAGCAGGCCATTCATTTTTTTTGTATGCTGCACTGTATCATTATTTGCATGAAAATACTTGAATTCTTTGGGGTTTTAAATATCAATGAAAAATGCTCAGCCTCTGAGATGCAAATAATCCCTGAGTCAAATTGCCTAATCTAACATAATGTGTTTACTTTATGCACGATCAGGGAAAATCACAACATGTTAATTAAACGTTCCATACTAAACTTACCCAAACAATTTTGTTTTCTCTCACTAGATTTTTATTTTTTTTTAAGGCAGCAGAAAAAATTCTCTGTTTTATCAGTCCTGGGGCTGGCTGATGTGAGCACACATCCCTCACTACATTATTCAGCTGGTTTTCCCCAGAATATGGTGGGATTGTCACCTTAGATTAATAGTGTCATCATAGAATATGTGGGTTTTTTTTATTCACATCTCTCTAAGGGAATCCCACTGTAGCAGCCTATACGTGAAGAGACTATAGAGCAGAATGATTATTTTCCACACTGTATTGTGCACAGGCAGTTTGGAAACTTAAATCTATAAATGTTTGGCCTCTTCATAAGCAGCACCACTGAAAAACCTGGTCAACAAATACCCAAAGGAATGAAAACTGTTCACACATTCTGTCCAGGCTGTTTACACCAGCTTTTCAACCTACGTATATCTTTTTAAATCTATAACTCACAAGAGTTGAAGGGTTTTTTCTCTTTTAAAGCTGCAGAGTCAACAATGTTAGCCAACAGTTTTAATGGCATCATTTGGAGAAAAGTCTTCAAGCTGCAAAAGTCCTTGTCTGTCTTGGACCTCCTTGAAAGCAAGATGAAACATGTCAAGTGGGTTCCACATACAATAAAGTGGAATATTTTGCTCATATGTATATTATATTTTGCTGAAACACTTACTAGAACAGGAGTGATAAGGTTCCGCGGACTCGTTGGAGGCAGAACATGATTCCCATAACCAACCATGTCCAGCAGCTGGGAAATTCCAGTAGTTCCTGACCAAGCCTGAACTGTGTAGAACCTTTACTTTGGTATTTCTCTGTTCCTCTCTGCTGCTCTGGGTGCTGTCAGCTCCTGCTAGTTGATCTGTAATCAGCACTTTGATTCGTGGGTGTTTTTATAGTTTGTGGCTGATTAGATATTTAGTTTACAAGCTAAATACTGTATATATTGGTAACATTTATTTATGCTGGTTTAGCTGGATCTTTTTTTCCCTTTTTTTCTATTTGTCTTATTAGAAACAATGGGGAATTAAAAAGGTTGTCTTTATGGATGTTTCAATGTCCTTTATGCACTTTATTAATGTTATTACATTCTGATAATAGTAATAATAGTATTTACTTTTATTTGACTTTGTCCCATTTCATCCAATACAGCAGGAAAACAATCATGTGGTCAGGGTCAGCAGACTGTGTCATTTGGGAACAGTGGGACAGTACCCCTGAGTAACTAGGATCAGTCAGTAAAAAGTCCCCACTCACTAGTCCTTGCTGCTAGCTCTGCACTGATTGTCCATGCACACTGTCAGCCCTTTTGTACCATTCTCTTGGGGTGCAGGATTTAGAGCTGGGAGCTTGTTACATGGTGGTTTGTCTTTACAATTTTTTTTTATTGTCAGAATAAACAGAATTCATTGTGATTCCTCTTCTCCATGACTTCACAGTTCAGTAGCCTAGTTCCTCTACTTGTAGCAGTACAAGATTGAAACTTTGGGAGCAACCTGAAGTATCTGCTGGTGCATCTAGGCACCTAAGAAGACAAAAAACATAGATTCTTGAGCACTGTTAATGACAGCCTTAACTCTTTTGAATTCTACACTGCTTATTTTCAGCAAAAAGGATCATGCTTTTAGTCATTCATTGTATATACAGTAATAATCAAAAGGTCTAGGTGGATGTGGTGGGCTGTTTTTTTCCAGAAGGAAATATATGTCCCATAGATATGTGTGTGGGGACCAGCAAAGGTTTTACTGTTTAAATTTAGTCAGTTAGTAATTTGCATTCCTCTTTTGATTAGATACAGAGCATTCATCAGTTACTGTACTTTCGAACACAAATGAGATCAAGGATTAGTTTAATCCTCACATTAGGCTGAACAGACATTAAAATTATTGGTCATTCATGTTTCATGTTTGGAACAAGCAATACAAACTGACAACCAGAGTGCACTATGTTGTGCAACAATAGAAAGTTTGCCCCTTAGGTTAAACCGATTAGTTTTAAATGTGATGACCAGTATTCTACTTATTTGTTGGATTACAATTTGCTTTTTTTTTTTTAATATATTTCTTTGGGCTTTTTAGCCTTTATTTTTTTAATAGGACAGTGGAGACAAGATAGGATAGCTGGGAGAAAGACTAGGGGGAAGGCGTGCAGTAATTTACCTGAGGGCAGATTTGAACCCAGGCCTCTGTGTTAACCTTTACAGCATGTGGGTCACCTGTTCGATCCAGTGAGCTTAACTGGTGACTCCAATTGGCCTTTTGTCCACACATTTACACCCTCACACATATGGAGCAATTTGAAGTTTGTTGACTTGCTTTAAATAATTTCAGTTGCTTTAAACTAGCTGGTTCCACCCAGTCCGATCTCTTGTTGTGGGAGGCTGGCTGGGTCATTGTGGTAGCAGAACTGAAGCTTCACAGGGGGAGGAAAAAAAAAACCCCAAAAAACCAAAACCACCTCATAGGATTTATTCTACTAAATCACACCACTACCAGCTTTAATTCCTAAACTACAGCCTTTAATTTTGCTGCTAAGAATTCTCTTCGCCCTCCCTTTGCTCATCGGATAACTATGATAATGATGATTTAGCTAGTTGGTCCACCACTTTGGTCTAAGAATCAGGAATATCTGAACAACCAGTGGATGGACTGAATTTTGTAGAAGCCAGTACCACAAAACTTGCATCTCTAGAATTTGTATGTAGTGTAACCAGCATGTCAAACCTTTCACTAATTTTTTACTAAACGTAATTCTGATTCTAAATTGAATGGAAAATAATACAAAAGGGTAGCATCATATGGATTCCTGAGTGGCTATAGACTCTTAATGTTAGATTAGACATAAATATTATTATTAGAAATAAATCAAGTTTGTAGAATTCTTGAGAAGTATATCACAAAGAAAGTTTCCTCGTTGCCTCTAATTATTGAGACTGTAGAGTAAAAAAATAGACAAGGTATTGAAATACTAAGTTGCTCATTGTTGTCTGTATGAGAAGGCTAAGTTCCTTTGAACCAGTTTTTTGATCCCTCAGCATTTTTGTTTGTTGCAAATGAGAAAGGGCAATGAAATTTCTATGAGAGAAACAGGTTGACTGGAAGACACAGTGATGCCTTCTCTGAGTTTCTTTTTTTAATTATTATTGTTGTTTAGACATTAAATGACCATGGCTACATGCACACAACAAACTCATATTTCCTATAAATACCTGGAAATTTAACAAGCGTATTAGTGATTGTGTATATATAGTGTTTTCTTTTTTCACCCAAAGTGCCACTAATAGCCAAGGAATCCAATTTCTGTCTTTAAGTTTTCTTAATTGGCCTTACTCCAATTAAGGAGTCCTTGTATCTCTAACACAATGTCTATAAACGTATTTTATTGCAGTAAACTGCAAGGCATTTTAATTGGTAAATCTTGTTAGGAGCCTTGCAATGATCAAATTTACAATGACTGTGAAACCTGAAACTGCAAAGTATTAGGAGGATCTAAACCAACTCCTTAAGTCTGGAAAATGTGTTTTTGTAAATGTTTCACTTTAGCTATTTATGCCATGAATGATTGGTCATAAATTCAACAAAATCCTTTTGCTAGTGTTTATTTTGGAGAGAGAACTTAAATCATGAATTTTAAGAAGGGCAGTTATTCCAAAAATATGTGTGTATGTCATGTCATTTAACAAGAACAAGAATCAGTGTCTGGGTTAAATCTAGCTGTCAGCATTGAACACTCATCTCTCTGTCCTGTAACAGTTTTGGCTGTGTTGGTGAATATGTATCAATCTCTCCCAAAGCTTAAAAAATGGAGAGATCCACTTGCCTCATCTTTCATGTCATGCCAATGTACAGTTGGATATGGAATTGCTTTAAAGTGATGGCAGTTCCAATAATATGACATATTTCAAGGAATGCATCAAGTCAGTCCTCCATTCATGATCAATGAAGCAGCTCCGGGCCGTAAATCAGACTGCCATTGCAGATAAAAAGCTTGGTTCTTGAACACTGAGCTTCAGAGAGACTACTTTTTAAATGTAGATACTAACCGAGCCCACTACGGTATGCATAACTGATTAAGAGAATATATGAATAAGTGCTTCACACATTCACAACATGATAACTGTAATGCACACTTTCAACTTAAAAAAAAAAAAATCAAATCTCTACAACATTGTTTGTATCACTCTTGATCTTAAGTAATACATCAGTCATAAAGAGTCATAAGAAACTTTCCATTCTTAACAACAAGGATGTCATCCAAAGCATCCCATCTTTAACTCAACTGTTAAAGATGGGATGTCATCCAAAGCATCCCATCTTTAACTCAACTGTTAAAGAGTCTTTATACCATTGATAGATCACCATAGCAGCATAGACATATTTCAAGCTGTCTGGTACTTCAGCATTGATTGGACCAGAGTCAAAGGTCAGGTCCGTCCAGTTTTCTTTTGAAAAGAACTTCATCTCACATTCCACTTCAGATTACCCAAGGAAGCAAATGCCTATTGCTCAGCAGTTCCTGGCAACAGGTTTCTTGTTTAAAGGTTTTGACCTGTTTAAAGGGCTTTGAGGGAGCAGATGTAGGTCTTGAATCCCTTGCCATCCATTGTAAGAAACTAATTGTAAGTTGCTCAGGATACAAGCCACATGTATGAGGAACAATCAGCCAACATATTTTATGTGATCTTGTTGACCTGATCCTCGGACATATGCCTACTGTTGTGTTGTTTGCTCTGGGCACAAGAGCAGAGTATTATAGGAAAGCACCTGTTTAACAATTATATATATATATGTGTGTGTGTATATGTGTGTGTGTGTGTGTGTATAAATCATGCCATCATTGGTACCATCATGGATATGCAAGTTACCATGGATATGCATTAGGGCTATGTGCCCTACTGTGCCCCTATACCATCACAGAACTGTGAACTGATCAAATCGATGGACCCTTAATGGCTATTCTGGAGGACACAATATCCATGATTTTCAAGAAAGAACATTTACATTCATATGAATTTATGCAAATTGTACTGTCAAAATTCTTGCTGGACCCATTTGTTTCAAAATGAATAGCAATATTACACCAAGGGAAATCATCTGAACAATTTGGCAGATATGGGTGAGACTCTAAATTAATTAGGAATGCGCACATTTGTCAGTTCATTACTGTAATTTAATTACATTGTGGCATCTGCTGTTGTAACAGTTGTGTTTTTCAAATTTTCTAACAGTTGAGAGTGACTGTAGCATACTCAGTGCTGTCAAGAGTCAGTTTATTAATTTATATATTTGATTGCAGCACTTGACATAAGATTATTAAAACAAACTGTCAAGTTATATTTGTGCTTACACTTAGTATACCATTTAAATAATTAGCAACCGTCAGTTACTGTTCGTAAGCACTGTGTTCATAAATGTAATGTCTCATTTCATTTACAAAATGAAAAACCAAAATAATAATGTTCAAATAATTCTTTTAGCAGTTTAACTCAACTGAGTTTTATTTTTTTAAACTGATTTTATTGTGAGGTAAAGCCCCTATAATATTATAGAGAGAGAACCCTAACAATCAGATGATCCCCTGTGACTAAGGTCCTGGTGATGGTGTGAAGCAAGCCCTGCCTTTTAACACGAAGAGATCTCCAGCAGAAGCTGGTGGGAAAAGGCAGAGAAGAGAAAAGAAGAGCATAGAGGGACAAGGACAAAACACAGACTATAGGAGAGAGAAGACAAAAGTTAATGACATGCAATAGAGCATGTCAGTGCAACAGCAGTGCAAAAGAGGTACATGGAAAATGGAATACTCGGAGCATCACGGAAAGTCTCGACAGCAGCCTGAGCCTACAGCAGCATAACCAAAAGATGGTTTAACATCACCTGATCTAGTCCTAACTATAAGCTTTATCAAAAAGGAAAGTTTTAAGCCTGAACTTAAAAGTGTCTAACTCCCAAACTCATCCACTTTGTTCATTAAGGACTAGACTGCCTTGTCACTGCACTCTATTAATTGCAGCGTATTTCAGTACAGTGGAAAGTGAACATGCTTTTCTTACATTGGCTCTAGGCCCACTCTCCCACCCTTCACCCTGTAAAGGGTGCAGCCTAGAAACTTCTGGAAACAGAAAATAAGAACATATAGGCAGTCATTCTTATTTGTAGCTGGTGGTGCCAACAAATTGTAAGACACTGGGAATTCTTTTAATAAAACCAACAAGCCTTAACAAGAAGCAGTACATCACTACAAAAAAGAAGAGAGCCAAATCTGTGCAGCATGAGTAGCTGTAGCCACATTTGGCAACGAGCCCAAAAGGTTCATTTTTCCAACCTTTTTTCCATGATCATTATTTACAAACAAGCCTGCATGCAGAGGTGAGGTGCGTTTTGTAACCAGTGCACAAACCATATTTTAGACTGCAGTGTTATTAGGGGATGTAGGCACACAGTAAATTTCAGTGTTCGATGCAGTCAAACAAATTAGTGTGTGTGTGTGTGTGTGTTTATGTATTCATTTATTATTTTTGATTGAACAAGTATTTTGGCCTGATTACTACAATCAGGAATTACTCATCCCAGCTTTTAGTTCTCAGCCTGTGCAAAATGTTATAGTTTCAAACTAGCAAACTGAATGATGTTACTGCATCATTTCTATCTCATATCATTCAGGAGAATAAACTGGGCTGTACTCTGCAACCACTTGTTGCAGGTCATTTGGTTATCCTCTGAAAAAAATTGAAGTTGTGTTGGTAGTAGAACAACCAACACTGCTTCATGTCATTGAAGCATGAAGTTGTCCATATATGTAACCAGAAAACTATATGACTGTATTTTAACTTCTCTTCTTTTTGTACTTTATGTAATTTTTTGAATGGCCAGGCATAGCCAGCTAATGAAGTTGCTCTATTAATATCAGGGTTATGCGTCTTTGCCAGTTGGTTGATTAGCTGCTTTGGTTGGAAACATTGAATTAATTACCTGAAATTTTGCACACACAATGCCCAGATGCATTTTATTTACTTTAGTGGCCCCATGACTTTTTCTGTAGTGCCACTATAATGGTAAAATGTTCAAGTACTGTGGTGCTTGCCTGACTTTTCATCCAGTCTGTTTCCATTATTATGTCAGAAATTCAGTTTGTCCTGTACTGTAGTTCCTCAGTTATCCTGTTGTGTGTAGTGCTAATTAATATGCTAACAAAGTAAACTGTCATGTATAAGAAGTTGAACATGCATCTTAACATCAGCATGTTAGCGCTGTCACTGAGAGCCAGTTGTAAGCTGCTTGCAGTGCTGTTGACTGAGTGAGCATTCAAACTGAAACAATCCTGTGGTAAACCAGTGTAAGGGCCTTTATTGGTTTACCACAGGACTTTATTGAGCATAAATCACAATTCAATAAAACCAGTTTGACCAGTTGACCACCGAAAACCTTTTCACAGGTAGCAAATTTTGCAATTGTGAAATGTCTCCCAAAAGCAGGTATGGATGAATTTGTACAATTTAAATCATAATGCCATGCAAAAATATGTTTCTGGCCATCATTCAAAATCATAAGTCAGTAACAGAAAAGGAGATTGTGAATATATTCCACATTTGGACTGATGACAAGTAGGTGATATTGGCAAGGCAGGCC